>JBCEWB010133133.1:0-11156 GCA_039654565.1 Peronia peronii | reverse complement strand
TCGTCCTCATGAAATAATAGTATGAAGTTTAATAGAATACACATCACTATGCAATGAAGTCTGAAACAGCAGCCACTTTATGCTCTGATTCATTCATTTGTGCTCACATAAGAGAGCTTTTGTATCAGCATGCTGCTTACAACCAATGGGTTATGACAAGATCTGAGACATCTCTGAATGGAAGACGCTTTTGACCAGCTCCATTCCTTCACTTTGCCAGACAAAAGAAGTGTTGAACAAGCAGTGTAAAGAAGGAAAAAATCACTTATGCACTCTTTGCTTGAGATACACTCTATGAAAAATTCCCCCAAAAATATGATATGAGGAGAATGTTTTCGTATTACTGTTATAATGTTATCAAATTTTGGGGTGACCAGTCTTCTGAATGGCATGAAGTAAAAACTTTTTTTTTTATCTCTACACTGCTTGTTCAACACCTCTTTTCTGTTATAAAGGGAAATACTATGATTGAGCACAACGATCTCCCACTGCCCACAAACTGTACATAACAGTCTCTGAGTAACAGTAACAGTACAGCCAAAGACTATATACACTTTTAAAATTTCAGTCTGAAGTTCCTAACAGAGTAAGAATGTGTGGAAAAGGCTGAACTGTGCATATATAAATATGAAATGGCTAAATGGCCAGTCCTAACCTTACCCCTCGCTTGTATGATATTCCACACTGACATAAAGTATCCAAAAAATTCAGACTGACATCTGATGATTGACTTTAATAAACCTAACCTAATGCACTTCATAAATCCAAACATGCTGATGAACAAAAATAGTGTGAAGATTCAACCTCTCATTCCTAAATCAATTGCCCAATGGTAACACTAATACATCACACAAGTCCTAACAAACTGACAAATTATATCATGGCCACTATTCACTGTCAGTGCATGGAGCATTTGAGAAGTTTTCAGCCACGGCAAAAAACTGTTTTACAAATTTAGTTGTGATATGGTGATAAAAATCATCATGTAGTCATATGTTTGTGCTGTTCCATGCAACATGTTTGGAAGAGGATTTCAGTTGTTATCGCCAGCTTCAATGAAATTATCCTCATGTGTGATAGTGCCCAATTCTTCTCTTTGCTATTCCATACAAGTACATCCCTGTGTTTTTGTTATTCATTTGGGCATAGCCACCACTGTCTCAAAATATACACTCATTTCTATTAGTCAAAATAGTTTGACAGAAACAGAGAACATAGAGAATGGGCTATTTTTGCATATCGTCCCTGTAAATCCAGAAAATTGGGCACGAGGTTTTTGGCTTTATTAAACTAGAATGGGTTTCCCCCACCTCTTGTATAAATATCAACTCCATAGAACCAATGAAAGTTACACTTTTTGTCATGTATCTAAACGGGCGATTCATGATTTCACTTCGATTTATGAAGTTTTTTGTCTTTCCTGTAACATTCGCCTCTACGGACTTGGGCGTTTAGAGACTCGCAAGGACGATATCCTATGGTAAAATATGTTTCCCCACTTTTGATCTACAAGTGGATAGTGAGTGGTGGCAACAATATGAAGCCTCAACCCATCACCTGTATACCAACTGATCAGTGATGTCTATCAACAACTAACTGAACAAAATTAGATCCGCTGACCAATATTTTATCCCTGGTGAATTTTACCTGAAAGAAGAACCTCTGCTGACCACTCGGGTTTTATTTCTTGGGACTTTGGCCACCACCTGACACCTGAAGAAAGCATGATGCTCAATGCATCGCTTCCAGAATAACTTGCACCTATCTCTGGTCTCAAAGAAAAATTCCACCGTATCTTTGTAGTAACCCTGGAAAGACAGACATAAGTTGGAATATAAGAGTTAATACTGAAAGCAGTACCAGCTGACAATAAAAAAAAATATAATAAAATATAGCTGAATTAGAGCAGACTGAGGCATGAGGTGTATGTAACATATGAAGTAAATTTAGCCCTCTCTTCATCTTGACATTTATGTTGATCTTTTCTTCACAAGCTGGTTTGGTAAAATAGTCTACCTCTAGTACTTAGTTTATAATTCTCTAATTTCACACCAATATTGCATACATTCTAAGTTGTCATAATTATCAAAGAGTACAATAAGAATCATCAACATCCTCATAACAGTGATTTTTAAAACACTGACAACTTTGCCAACTTAGAATTGTCTGACCGTTTCATTTGCATTTTAAGTACATTAGATAGAATGTCTGAACATATTACCTAAACAAAAAAAAAGGAAAAATGATTTTATATACTATAATTTAATGTTCCTCTCTCTAGGAATGATGCTGGTGTACTTTTGTGTCCCAAATGTTTCATTTACAGATATATTTATTCTGTAACATAATACATCTCAGCCAGTTGGAAAGAATTGTAAGTTGCTGGGCTTGAGCAGAAAAATTAGTGGTTGAATGTAACGAAGCTGGTCTAATATCGAAGGCTTTATATTGCAGAAATTGAAAGCACATTCATCTCTGAATATGAATATATTGCTCTTATGGGCAGACTGTAAGTATATCAGAATGCCGTATGGCGAATATACAGATCCGTGTCTATACTATTCATTTTTGCCAATTTTTCTCCTCATCTCAATCAGTGATGAGGGATCCACATTTCTGACTATACCTACATCCGCTTAAAACTTTTTTCACCCGTATGAAAGTGTATGGATTAAAGTTTTACACAATAGCAATAACTCAATTTGTTGGAAAATAAGACATACTTTTACTGGCTGCTAGATATATTAATGTTTGAGTGAATTATTCCATTCATTTCACAGAACAAGAAAGAGACACAGCATCAGCCTGAGAAGTAGTGAAAATGACAAATAATAAACCAGTAATTGGGATCAACGCATATAAATTGAGCATAAGTTTCTTAAACTCTTCACTCCAAGGCAGGAAGTATTAACACATTAAAAGTAGACACAATTTCAGGTTATGACTAAACAAGCAATTTAAATCAAGAGCATTTCAATGATTAACAGTTACAAACTTATATTTAAATACAAAAATAGGAGAAGGAAAAGAGGGGAGGGGGGCACAAAAGATGAGAGATTAGGGCCCATCTCAGTCCTTCTGCTCCACTGATATTGAAATGTTGAGATAAGGTTGTGGACAACAAAACACTTTGAGTAATATACATTAACTGATAACTAAATCAAATCTTTCTAGGCTTTAAACATCTAATAATACGACAGTTATTAACAACCGTCATGACTATCCATTGGGCAAACATTTATTTTTTTGGCTGCCCTGAACAAAGAGATGCCAAATTATACGTTCTTAGAGCAGTGAATGTCCATTTTGTATGCCTGTCATAGATAACCTAAATCAATGAACAACAGCACATAAAACATAAACAGAAAAACGACTGGTTTAAAAGACTAAGAAATGATTCCTATGGTGGAACACAACATGCCATGCGATTAAGCAGTAACAGCAATTCTGTCTCATTAGCAATACCAATTTGCAACAACAAGCTCCTTTCAGTTGCCACAGTTTGTATTATCAAAATACCCAGGATGAATTATTGCATTAATTACTGAATGCCAATTATTTCTCTTCTTTCCATTCACATGCTAATAAAATTCTTTTTCAGCGTAAATGTTCCTTCACTTAATATTTTTAGGATTCACAGCATACTCAAACAGGTTAAGACTGATGTACACACACTTGGACTCACATACACACTCATACATGCAATTACATCAATAAGTTATTGTATTTAATCTGAAGTTTAGAGACTATTATTATCTCAGGTAGGTGCGTGTATGCACTGAACTGATTTAAAACAATTATGCCTATGAATATGACCAATATGTGCTTGCTCTACTCTTAAGCCTTGTGGAGACTGATGATAAATTATATTAATCAACAACAACAAACAATAAAAAAAACAAAAAACAAAAACAAAACAAAAAACTACAATAGCCATGTCTTCCTCATCTTCTTGTCTACAAATAACTGTATTCTGACACTATAATTATCGATACAAATCCTTTACACAATTAAAATTTACAAATATATTGATCATTCAAATGTTTGTGCTACCTCAAATCTTCACAATGCTTTGTGTGTGTGTTCTATAATATGCAAACTTCAAACAAGAAACACCTAGGCTGATTTCAGATCTGTCTCACAGGTGATCATTTGATAGGGACGAGCAGTGCAGATCCGGCAAATTAACGGCATTTGTGCCGGTCTTTGATTTCCAAAGATACCACATTTGTGTGCCCCTTCCTCCTTCCCCTTTAACTCAACTCCTGTGCCACATTTCATGACAAAATGTTTTACATCTTTGAAAGGGATAACTGTGAAAAAATATTGCTATATAGAGATCTCTATATCGTTTTCTCCATCTATTTCAAGATAATCTAGTTTAATGTCTTGCTAAGTTTTCTATTCATTGCAGTGTGGGTCTCTTTAATTATCCAGAGAAAGAGACATTTTTCACATCACTTATCCAACTGATGCAGTCATGATAGGAAAGTGATGTAATTATGATATATTTTGCATTTTGTCTGAATTTGTTGAAAGACACCAACCAAACTAAATATCTCAATTTCGCCTATATTGAAAAATTTAAAACTATGCTTCATTTGCCTGCAGACCAAATCTTTTTTTTTTTTTAAATTAAAAGGGAGGACATTATTAAATTTTTAAAAAAATAAATAAAATAAAATAAATAATCAAAGCAAATACCATGAAATTTATAGCTTCTGTTGATATGACTGATGTTGGATATAAAAGAAAGTGTAGTAAACAGTTTTGTGTTTGGGATAGTCGGTTCTTATAACAGAGTATACAAAACCATTAAAATTGGACATAATCACTTTGAGCACTCAGGGATGGGCTCCTCACAAAAACTGTTTATGGTGTGGCACACTGACTCTGGCAACATGCTTTCCCTATCTTGTGTTCCTCAAAAGGAACAGAAATTTCTTAAACATGAGAATACCAAGTGTATTATGAATGATAACCCAGGCATGGTAACAAATATAAAGGTGCCAAATGCACTGCCAGAGGGTCGATTTTTGCTGTTTGTTATTAGGCTGTTTACTATCCTTTTTAAGAGGATAATGACGATGACACCTGGTACTTAGGCCAAACAATAATCACCTTCATCTCGCCCTCCCCTTTTGGGTCCGACAAACAGATGTAAATGGTTTCCAAAGCTTTCAGTAGGACCGGGGGGATGCTGTCCATATATTCCAAGCGATTTCTGGCTGGTGGTCACCGTGATTCTGTCTCCATGTGGGGGTGGGTGAGTGGGGGGAGGACACGAACCTCGAAAACCCGCATTTTTCAATGATTCAATAGTCCCCTGCTTTCTCTGGGTAGGGAAACCCGACGTCTAGCCTTCTCGGGCAATGGGGGATACATTTCAGAGGTCCCGTGTGTGCATTATTTACGTTAAAGAACCCATGGAAGTTCATGGGTTCTTTAACGTAAATCTACCCACAAAAATTCTAAGCAAAAACAGGCAGCCTCTTAAAGCCGAGATAATCTTCCTGTCCAAGGATTGAAAGGCTTAAGAAAAAGAAACAATTTCTTTCCCCACCTTTCTTTCCGTGAGCAGTGTGAACAGTGAAGAGCTGGTCCTTTCCATTTGATGGCACTGACGTTTATTTCCCTCTTGTCTTACTCTGAGGGCAGTAGCAATAAAGGCCTCTTACACGAGCTCAAGCGAAGAGGAAATGCCAGGCGATCAGTAAAAATAGTAGAGAATAAAATAAAAACACCTCTGCGTTCTCAGGCTCATAGGCGTTTCGCCACATCGATGTCCAGTGCTGAAACCTGCCCTAAACACGCCAGGCGATTCAAAGACGACATTCTCAAATTTAATGCTAACGCATCAGACAAACAGACTGACTAGATAGACAGACAACGATCTACAAACAGGGACATAGACAGAGTCAAGCAAGTCAAAGACAAAGGAAGTCTATCTTTCATGAAACTAGATCTAGCATAGCGCAGTACAGCCGTAGCCGTAAACCTGCTGATGCTCGCGCCATTAAATCCCAATCCAAAGAAAACCAAACCGGTCAGTTCAGCATAATGATTGGTGATTGGGTTGCACGAGAATATGGAATAATTTGTTCGATGTCAAAAACCAGTCATCTCTCTCAGTTTTCATCTCCCACGACTACTCGGCCTTGCACGCTGCGAGTCTGCTCTTAGCAGGGCGGCCTTTGAAGCTTCTAGTTTTTAACAAATTGTCCCTTAGAAACCAACATAGCCCATTTTGGATCGATAAATGTTCCGGTAAAAGGCTGAAACCTCTCCCTACATTCAAATGGACTTCCAAGTTCAGTGGGGTGGATAGCTCATCTATTGGAGTCAAACTGAGCCAAAATGGGAACATGATCAGGAACATTGAGACAGATAAGTTTAGATTATCTGCCGACTCGTTTCGAATGAAACCCAGTTAAGATAATGTTTGACCCAGTTTCTGATCGAAATTCCCGAAGTGGAACATGGACAGAATACAGTCATATATGCTGCGATTTCTACATGTGCCGTTTTTCCCACAGCAATGAACATTTAGATAATGGATGTAACCGACAGGCTCACTGCCAGACTTACTTAGACCCTTCAACTGTGCTCTCTTATCTGCGCGTTGATAAGAAATTTAATGCTTATGCACTAAACCTGTGTATTCCAGCTGGCAGATATTTTCCTAGCTCTTTACCCCCTTCATGTGATTTCAGTATACAGATTATAACAAGAGAACAGACTCGTGAATAAGACAGTGATTAGGTGAACACGCTGACAAAACAATGAAGCGGGGGTATAGTTCAGTGACCACGCAGAAAGGAAAAATACAAAGAGAATTGACACAGACATTAGACTTGTGCATTTCATGTCGCACTGAAAAAAAAAGGGTCTTGAAAAATAGAAAGACACTGGCGTCTGTTGGGCATCTGGCCAATGTCAGTAAAGTCAACAATATTAAAAGACGGATGTATATTGCAATTGCAGAAGTACACATCGTCTCGACGTTGTTTCTCGAACCGCCAAAACCTAATAATAGAGCATTACACGATAAATACACACAACAAGCTTACTACGATCATGCAGTCCACCGCTACTGCCAGTAACAACAGAGCAGTTATTACAATCTACCGAGTAACACATCAATGCCACACGAGCATATCACAGCCAACAGCAAAACACATGATGCATCTAACATAATTTGAGATCAAAGGATGTTAGTGATGTTCTGTAATATAAAACTGCCATCGTTAAGAGCAAATGAATGAAATGTACTTTTGCTTCAGAGGAAGGTTCATTTTCCGCATATATAAAAATGTATATATTTTAGTCATATAGCAGGACACATAGATTCCTCTATATTGAGAGGTGGGCTCGAGCAAAGACAACATTGTGGGAATGAAACCGCGTGAAGTCAGCATATTAAACAAAAGAGAGTGAGCGACAGAGGGAGAAACAGGGTGTGTGTGTGTGTGTGAGAGAGAGAGAGAGAGAAGATGACTCATCGGTTCTAAAAAAAAAAAAAATAGGGCAGAGGGAGGACATTATTATGATCTGATCTGTGAGTCAAGTTTTATTGATATTCATCTAAAATAACAGCCTGAGATCATATGGATCTGTAAAGGATGAAAAATATAGGTAATGATTTATTTCTGTGGTGTGCGCGATCGATTATTTCTTATGCCCTTTGTACATTGCATGGACCATATGTCATGTGAGATAGAAAAAACAACAACAAAAACTTAAGTCCTTGATTGCTAGTATTATGGCATGCATGTTTGGAAGTGCAGTCGCTACATTTCTTTATGACTAATGTGTGTGAAACAGCATCCATAACACAGACATAGAGTGCGCCCTGGGTATAATAAGGGTGGGTTTAGAGTAGAGTTGGAACATGACTTGCCGTCACTATCACAAGATATAATCCTGGTTTCTGTGGGAATCTATGGTTTCTTGAAAATGAACTGGGAAGAAATGAACACTGCCGCAGATCCACACCAACTAGAGCTTGTTTCTAGATGACTGAAGACTGCCCCACAATCAACAACATGAAATATGTACATGCCCGTGAGTAAAAAGATAGTCTCATCAAAATCACCTCTTCCTTATCCTGGGTTTTGTTAACATAGCTGACCAGTGGCTCAAGTTCCTGAGTATAACGGTGAGGATTAGCCTTTACATTTGGCTAATGGCCAAGCTTTCTGAGTTTGGAATACAATATGAGAGAAGACAAAACTCGAAGAATCGGAAACAATGTCGGTCTCCACTGAATCACGACCAAATTAGCAGTTTTTGTTCAAGAGCTTGCCATAACAAGAGCAAATACAAGAGAGAGAAACTTTCACCCAATGCAAATCTTTCGGTTTGTTTTCCCTCTTAATTCTATCTCCCGGCAAATCTTGAACTAATTGCCATTAGGCTCAAATAATGATAGAGTAAAGAAAGAAAGTTCTAATTCATCATCTCACTGATGCTAATTTCAGATAATCCTCCCCCCCCCCCCCCTTCTTAAAGACGACTGAAACTTCTATGCTGATTCCTAAAGAAGTGGAGGAAATCGTTAGTAATAAGCTTATGTACTATTTACAGAGCTCACTTTGAGCTAAAATCGAATTTCAGTTCATGGGTAAATTCGTGAGCTGGAATACGATGGAACATACTTGAATAAGTCCAGGAGGTGGCGTCTTAAATGCCATTACAATCTTCTGAAATACTACATTACAGCCATCTTTGAACAACTTAATGCTCTGCCAGTGTAACAAAATGGACTGGTCTTTGGATTACTACACTGCGGCTGCTGCAGCTTGTCAAGTCGATAGACGACCGACCCTGGCCAGTAGCCTCTGGAATTCTACATTATAATCACTTTTAACAACTTATCGGGATTATGACGTTTAGCTGCAGCAAAGAAACGGCCCTAACTTGAGGTACATTACGTTGTTGACTCTTGAAGTCTACGGTTCTGATCAACTGCCTCTGAAATATTATGACATTAAAGCCATCTCTGAACAACCTCTAGAGGGTTATCATGCTTTGCAATACTGAGTCGCTACAACATCCAGACATGAAGCCAACCGTACAAACTTTAAAAAAAAATAATAATAAAATGTCAAAATACAACAGGATTTTAAAAAAAGAAAGAAAGAAAGAAAAGAAAAAGGAAGGTGAACAAAAATGAAAACATAGACTTGAAAATACGAGGTGTTAATTTCATAGCTTTAACTAATGAAACAAAGATGCAAAAGTTCAGTACCCTTCCAGACTTGGTCGGTGTGTGCGCCACTCCCTCCAAACGCCGATCCTAAGAAGAGGGCAGGGTTGGGTAAGGTTAGGAAGTGTCAGGTCAAAATCATTGAGGAGCAAGGTTGAAATCATGAAAGGTGATATAACTGCCACATGGTGAGGGCATCACTGGGGGTTGGGGATGTAAGATGTTCTGAATGCGAAATGAGTTGGTTGAGTCATTACAAATTACGTGATCGAAGGAGAACGCCTAAGTTCCCCGCTGTAGGAGGAACCATGGAACTGACAAGTCGTAAAGCAAGGCCATCACATATTGTAGGTAAACAATCAATAAAATATGAGAGATCGTGGGCTCTGGATAAAGGCATGCAGTGGAAAATGGCATAAGAAGGGCAGAAGTCTCAAAAAAAAAGAACAAAAAAAAAACCGAAATTTAAAAGACTTTGATAAAGGCTAATTTTTTTGTTATATGTGTTTTAAAAAAAAAATAAGAGGGAGAATTCTTTTTTTTCTGGGGGAATTACAAGCTTCAAAATAAGAATTCAAAATTGAAAGTTTATGACAAGTTATTCTGAGCGATGAGGAATGAATCTCTGAAATATTACTATATACTGTGAAGGACAGCTTCAATCAAAACCATACAACTGCCCACGACAGTACCATTTCTTGATCTCTGTCTTGTAGTTCTGTATCTGATGATTTCTAATCGTAATCGTGGAAACAAGATTTAAAGATTTCATATGCAACTATACCCACAAACCACCATCCACATCGGTTGATATTGCAAACAGAAGGAGGGACATAATAGTATGACTGAATATCTGCCATGTCAGTGAACAGACTGCTGCAGTGGATAGGTGACATTTCATCTGATCATTCTATCTCGTTGTAAACCTGTTTGATGGGATTATAAGTTTCATATTCAACTGCACACAAATAATCATCAACACGGTTTGACATTGCAAGCAAAAGGACACAATACTCTGTGTTTATATATCACACCTATCAGGAAACTGAACACTGCGGGGGACAGATGACATGTTATCTAAATGAGTTGACTTGCAGTAAAGCAGATTTCATTTGGCACATTGGCAACTGATTACTGCATAGAGACTGGTGGTATTTCATTTCGTGATTCGATTTTCGGTAAAACAGATGCTGGAGTTCACTGTATCTGACACAGGCAAGTGTAGTGCATAAAGGCAGGCATGGGCTTTAGCAGTGCAGCAAATCTCACTCTGTGTAGTATGTGCTCCTACAAACAGCACATCAGGACTATAAGGTTTGCATATGCATAAAAAAAAACCCTGTGCACAAGAGGGAGAAAAGTGAATCAGTCTATGTTTTTTTTCCCTTTATATCTATAATTTCGTAGAATTGAATTCTTTCCAGATACAGATTAAACAGTGAAGAACAGAAATTTGTCTGATGTGACTGTTGCTTTTCAAGTCCCTATTATAATTGTTTGTCATGATTCACATCAGTGCCTATGCTACATATACTACATTAAAATTTCTTTGAAATGATAACAGGAACTTTCTACATCCTGAAGTTCGATAGCCACAATTCAGTTCAGCTATTTAAATTCCAAAGGATTTTGTTTGAAGATGACAGATTCTGAAGGTCGCCTGTATTGAGTATAAGACAGAATAAGAAATATTCTTGTCTATAGCAGATCTGTTAACAGTCAATCAATGGTGTGTCCGCTACCTTCCTACAGCCGCCTGGGTTGCAATCAGCTGGAAAACAAAACTATAAGAAAAACAACTTCCCCCCCTCCCCACCCCCAATCCAAATTTTACTTTAAAAAAAAACAAACTTTCTTTCCCAGATGTCGTTAAAATGTGGGGGGGGGGGGGGGGGGGGGGGGGGGGGGGGGGGGGGGGGGGGGGGGGGGGGGGGGGGGGGGGGGGGGG
>JBCEWB010133122.1:0-11156 GCA_039654565.1 Peronia peronii | reverse complement strand
TTGTTGTTGTTGTTGTTGTTGTTGTTGTTGTTGTTGTTGTTGTTGTTGTTGTTGTTGTTGTTGTTGTTGTTGTATGACTAATGTAGGCCTACGTATTGTTGTTATTGATGTTGTGAATAATATGACCATTAACATAGCAAACACAATGTACAGAAATAGGCAAAGACCAAGTCATTTACGGTAGATAGCACTGTATATTTCACAGATATTTAGTACGTCTTCAAGTATGTTTATCAACTGCATTTCTTCAACAAAACTCAATACTGAAATTCCTCAAATTTTTGTCAGCTTATTACGACCCAAATCGTGTAAAAAATAATCATAATCATAATCATAATAATAAGGCCTAATGATAAGTCATAATAATAATCCTTCTCTCTCTCTCTCTCACAGACACACACACACACAGAGACAGACACAGTTACATGCATTACACACACTCTCTCTACATCTCTTTATTAGCTCTCCCTCCCTCCCTCCCCCTCTCTCTCTCTCTCTCTCTCTCTCTCACTCTCTCTGTCCTTTACGGTGTTTTCTGAAAAATGAAACTCACCAACATTATAGATAATAGTATCTTTGTGGGTAACTTTAGCTAATATATTGCCTCAAATAACTACTCATTTTTACGACGGCTGTTGTAGAAAAAATAAGTTCCTGTAGAAAAATTTGTCCTTGGTTTGCTCTCAGGGAAACAGAAATTAAATAACCCAGTATTTTATCTGATAATATCCGTGTACTGGATAGTACCTCCATGGGGATATCTAATATTATTCGGCTTTTTGATGATTAAAAAAAATATTAAAATTTCGACTATTTCTGCGATTCCGCATTAAAATGCTACCCCATTTTTGTACGAGGACTATACAGGAAAATGGCGACGATGATGACAAGCGGCTTTCCTTCTCTCTCTGCACCAGTTAGTAGTGCTGCAGGAATGGAGTGGATGAATTCGGAAGTTTCCACAGGGGTAAGAATAAAGATTATCATAATTTAGGAAAAGATTAGCTGTTGTGCCACGGAATTTATTGCTTTTGTGATATGCTTTAGTGACCTAGCAACAGAGGTAATACGAATAAATTGTCGATTACTACCAATTTCCGATAATAGTTCTTGCTTGTTCATGTTGGGTCCAACATGACTTAGGATATTAAAATCAAAGGAAGAATCAATCCAGAATTGACAACTATGTTTGAGTTTTAATTCTGTTTTTGTTAGTTTAAATCTAGAGTCTAGAACTATCAGGGATGTTACACTTTGACTTAAATTAGAAATCAGATTTTCATATCGTCGGCGACTTTTGTATTTTTGCCAGTCGATTAACTGCCAATTTTTGCTGAGCCCAGTAGCCGATCACGGTTTTGTAATAATTTTTAATGTGATGCAAGTCCCACACAATAATACATAGTTATCAGATGTATGATATAAGTTTGCGAATGCTCCAGATGAGAGCGGAACTGGTGTTCAGCTGCTGTTTGAAGATCAAGATTGGCATTCTTAGTGCTTAGCTCCTCACACCTGACAACATACATTGAGCAGTCATGTAAAATTTGTTGGTGGAAAATCAACACAAGAGTACCGACAACAGCAAATGATATGCCGACAGTCTTCTATAAAGTATCTACATCTAGCTGTTCACTATTTAAATCTAGAAAATAGTTACGCTCAATGATTACAATAATGGCACTGCTTGGGACATGCGCCCAAAGTTTCTGTGAAAACTTTAAAACTTCTCTTAACATGAAAGGCCCAGTATTTGTTAAAATTATTATCTTTTTTTTTTAAGTGTCTTACGTAATCAGACAATGCCTGACCAATCTGATAAAATTGGAGGGAGAGGGGGGGGAGTAAAATTTTTCTGACTTTTTGGTAAAAAATAGTTTGACATCCCTGATCCATACTTTCATATATGGATTTATGAAAGCATCTTTGACTCTGCTCATTAGTGTTTTGTATTGTGTGCTGCTGTTGTTGAAGTGGCCAGTACAATTACAGGTGGATACAGAAATCTAAATCTGTTTTTGAGAGATGCCAGTTTTCCATAAAATTATGGAATTCCATAAAACAAAATAAAGTCCGTAAAATCTCAGTAAAATCTCATCGTTTACAGAACGGAATCGCCGGAGTGAATGACGGAATGTGAATAAATTATTTTATGGAAGAACACAAACTCTTTTGTGGGAACCCAAGGACCCGTGTAATGGTAGAACTGCTCATGCATCTATATTCAAACAATAACATCCATTTGGCAGGTCTGCTTTAGATTTAGCCACATACACTTACCGGAGGGACTCTCAGTTCAATTTAGCTGACGATAGCGCAAACATTTAGTTGATTTTGTGGTGATTTCATCGTACCAGATTGTTACAAAAGCAAGACATGGATGGGCACCGTGTTGATCATGTTGAATGCAGTGAATGAGTGAACATCAAGGAAAATTTGTTGCTGTGTCACCTGTAGGCCAGAGTCCATTACGGATCCAATGAGAAAAAGTCGCTTATTACCCACTCTAAGAAAATTGATCACGGCAAAGTCAGAAAGGCCTTACTTAAAAGGTGTCTCAATCTCTGCCAACTGTTCTATCTGCCACAAGGAGCATGGAAACCTGCATTGAAGAAATGCCCCAGTATGTAGATCTAGATCTAGATGAAGAAAGGTAGTGTTGAAATGTAAACAAGATGGTTGAAAATGTGGTATTTCAAGCCTTATTTTTTTTTTATTTTCCTGGGGGGTGGGGGGGGAGGGTCACTCACAAAAAAATCATTAAAAAAAAAAAATGGCTTGGGTGGCACCCTGGTTTTTAGCCCCAGATCCAGATCTGTTGTTTCGAATCAGGTTAAACTGTTGTTGTAGGGTGTGTGAACGTAAAATAAAGAAGCCATCTGAATTTCAGTTATCATTTGTCATGAAGATCAGCATGAGGCTCTCTTTTACACCACCTATTCAGTTTTAAGTGGTAAATTATTACAGTTGAGTCTCAGAATTTAGTTCTTAAGGAGATTTTGTAAAGCAAGACATGAAACTAAATGTGTATTCTTATCATCAAGCTTATGTTTAGTTTGGTCAGGAGTTGTTTAGGCTCAGGAGTAAAACTTTCTTTCTTGTTGAAAGCACAAAACTTGTTTACAAAAGAGGCTGGACTGTGTCATACACAAAGCTCTTTCATTTTTGTAGTTTAGCAATGAGATGCAAATTATATCAGGTAGCTCTTTTAATTTCATTTTTCAGACAACTATTATGGCTACAGAATTTGATGGAGGAGTTATAATTGGTGCAGATTCTCGGACAACCACTGGGTAAGTCACTAAGTGTAGGTTGTGATCAAGCACTGAAACAATGGCTGATTTACGTTGAAAAAAGTACACATTAGGTTGTCATCAGTCCCTTTATAAACTTGTCACTGTTATAAATTATTCTAGCTGTTTATCGTCACATCCAGTCTTTGCTGCAACTAGAAATATGAAAGCTCTGTCTGTTGGATTGTGATATATATATGAACAACTTTGTCAAAATGAAATTTAGATGTGTATGTCAAGAGTGTTGCATTTCATGAAAACGTTAAAGTATTGTCTGAGTTTTGAAAATTTGAAGTCTAGCATTATTCACTTTCAACAGCATTACAAGAGCTGTCACTACTCCACTGTAAAATATTTTTTGGCAGCAGAAATTCAGACTTCAGACAGTAGAGTGAGATGGGTTGTATAAAAAAACATATATATCTGTTTTCTTTCTTTCAGTGCATACATTGCTAACCGGGTCACTGACAAGCTTACCAAAGTTACCGACTACATTTACTGTTGTCGTTCAGGATCTGCCGCAGACACTCAGGCTATAGCTGACATTGTGAAGTATCACATTGAATTCCACAGGTAGATGGAGTCAGCGACTCTCATTAGTTATTGCCTCGTTTAAGAGCTGCATTGTGTCAAAGAGAACTAAATTTATAATATCTATTGTGCAGTTACATTTACTTTCATGAGTTAGATTGGCTGATCTTCTCCTGTCTTACATTGAGCTATGTTGTCTTTGGAAAAGGCCAATTTTCTCTGCTCAAAATTCGTGAACTGGCTTCTTCCCCATTTATCCTGTATTAGAATGCATTTCATAGTTATGATAATAGGGCTTTGAATGGTAACAGGACTTTAAAAGCCTCTTTGATATTGCTAGATTGATAAGAATATAATTAAAAGGTATCATTTGAGATATTGTAATAAACAATATCCAGTTATAGAACTGTCACAGGATTAAGAAGTAAAAACATGAACTTTGGTAGAAGTAACCTATACACTTTATTAATACAATTGTCCATTAATGTGTATCTGTTTCATTTATTAAAGATATTCATTCCAGCTACATCGGGAATAGGCAAGCTTTTTTATTCTCACAGCAAACCCAATTCGTGTGCTTTTACTGCCATCAGCGGCTCCTTTGTTTAAATTAGATCTAGACCTAGAGTCGAGCTGTTTCACGTCTTTTTATTTCTTAGGTTGGGTTGATTTGGCGTTACAGTAGACTTGGATCCGTTAGTATGTGACTGAATTATGTTTTCTTTCATTAGACTTTTTATTTATTTTATTATTATTATTCAGAAATAATAGATTATTAATATTATTATGGATCTAATTTAAAAATTACAGGGGATATATATCAGTGGATCTACAGATCTAAATTTTAAACTTAAACATGATTAGCTGTAGTATTATTACCTCAGTGTTTTGTAATGCGTCCGATTTTTTTGGCCAAATTCAGATTTTTGAGAGCTGAGATACTGATTTTTGGGATAGGCAAAGTGGCAGGTCCGCTATTACATCCATAGCTATATCACAGCAAATTTTTCTGTGTCAGATATTGTGTATTTATATGAAAGCGATCACTATGAAGACAAAAGCAGTTCTAGAAATTAGAAATTTTGCGTTAAAATTACCACTCTCGACTGTTCATGATTTTGCGTTGAAATAGAACTGGATATGAAAATTTGTCATAGTAGAATATGTTGATATTAATAAAAATTCAAACTGGATGCTAAATTATATGTTCTCATTTATTTTATTCTTAATAATTCTCATATCTTAGCTCGGCGTCTTTTCTATTTGATGAATAGTAGAACACAAGATTTCAGGAAAAACTCAGCACAGAAGTATGTCAGCATTTTCCTGGGTCATTAAATCATTAACACTATTATCTACTGTTATTGTTTGAGGGCATCCAAGTTCAATAGGGTATGAGTCTTATCACTCCTAGCAAAGAGTTTTTGTCTTAAATTTCCTACCCACCGTAACAGGTCAAACCAAGAGGTCAGGCACACTGTACTTACGGCCAAGGCAAGGCCAAAGTCATGGGTTGATAGAATTTCCCAGGATATTGTTGAACTCTGTTGTTCAAGTGTGTGTTTCAATGTGATGCAGGATGGAAATGGGTGAAGAACCTTTGGTCAAGACAGTGGCCAACATTTTCAGACAACTTTGCTACGACTACAGGGATCAGCTGACAGCTGGAATTATCGTGGCTGGATGGGATAAGAGGGACGGAGGCCAGGTGAGATGACTGGGTAGACCAATAATTAGTTGTAATACTGATGGAGCAAAGGAGCATAGATGCACATAAAGTTGACTTCTAAATGTTTAATAAACCTGAACAAGATCAAAATAAGATTCCAGATTAAATGAAAATTGTGAGGAGACCTAAAACTTTGGAATCTACAACCTTACACATGTATCTCTGGTAATACTAAGGCAGTTGGTTGGATATTGTGGGTTTTTTTGTTGTTGTTGTTGTTGTTTTTTTATTTTGTTTGTTTGTTCCATTTTTTTTTCATTTGTTGTTTTGTTGCTAAATGACTGACAGGAACACACATTCATAGCTAAAAAATGAAAGCAATAAAAGACAAGCACAGTAAAGCCTGAGTTACAACATGTTTGCATGATCATTGTCTCACGACACCCTGCAATACGCTTTGACACCCTGGCAATACGCTTGACACATGAAATGGCATTACTGAAAGATACAAAATGAAATCTACAAATTTATATGTACAGCAACAAATTGGTTTACTTGTCACAACATTTAAACTATGACAGTGATTTTCTTGGATTTGAACAAGTGTATGTTAAAACCATTTGCTAGATGACAGGACAGTATAACACAGTTATGTCGCACCATTGTCTAACTCTGTTTAATTAAGGCAAGTCTATTGCTACCAGGTGCTCAAAGTCCCAATTGCTTCCAGGCCATCTAAATATTCTAACTAAATGTTCCATTGTTCCTAGAGATTCTGTCCCTTTTGGCATGCCTCAGGTGGCAGTGCCACATTGAGACAATGTTCCATTGTGCTTAACTCTCTAAGACTCATTTGATGGTGGGAGCATCTGATGGTTTCAGCCACAATACACAGCGGACGGTGGGAACGTCCGGTGATATTTACAATAGATTTGTTGTTCCCGAACCGGAATTTCGTATTTTTCTGAACATCATTTCCAATCCAACTTTTTCATATTATAGAGGAGCGATAATAGCTGGAGTTCAGTGTGAGATTGCCAGACATTTCAACTACTTTTGCATTGTCTTCTGGATTTGTTTATATCTTTCTGTGAGGACGTGACCCCATGATGGTTGGGAAACCAAAACGTTTACTAAGGCATTCTGAAGCATTTCAGTTATTTCAAGAAACTGAAGAGGAGAAAAGAAGTAGTAATAGACTCGCAGGTAGATCTAGATCTAGTGACGAAAGCAGTTTGAGGAGTGACAGTGATCCACATAACGGATTTATCAAACTAGACCTAGACTATAAACAGATTTTTCAACACTCACATGGGGTGAGTTGATGATTTTATATACTTCTTTTTTTGTTGCTGCTTTTCATTGTTTTGGAATTGGTTTCCTCACTTGTCCATCTAATTTCCTTCAATTTGATGTATAATACATATATTTTGGATGCTAGTATCATTAGAACGAGCACTTTAGAATGCCATACATAATTCTATTTCATCCAGAGGAAAAAACCCTGGCAAATGGAGGAAAAAAACTTGGGTCTTAAAGAGTTAAATAAGCCCTATATATATATATATATATATATATATATATATTAATTACACATATCTCACCCTGACTCTTACCCAAACCTTAGTCTGACCCTGTTCCCTAAATCTAACCCTACTCTCTAAATCTCGCCCAAGCTGTAACTCGAACTCTAAACCTTCCTGGAAGTCACTAGGCCTGATGTGGAACTTTTCCCCTCTGGATCTTAAATCTGCAAGATCTAATCTAATTGGTTAAATCAAATCAAACAATGCAATTTGATTGGTCAAAAAGGAAAACCTGGTCACAATGAATCACTTAGTCTATTTTGGCCACCTGATTGTAAGAGTCGGTGCTATTTTTTTTTTAATTTCACTCACTGTTCTTGTTGGAAAATATCTTTAATTGGAAGAGAATGCAAATGATGTAAAAAAAAATCAAATGACATGAACTCGATAATGCTTAACCTTTGAGCCTTTGTCTCTCATGTTTCATTTCCTACAGATATCCCTATCATTCTTAACCCTTTCACTGCTCTTTTCACATAGGCCATATGTTCCAGAATCACTGGGAGTACTCTGTCGATGCACATCAATTGTCAATCAGTTTTACTTGATGTCCCATGTCCGACACCTGTGTTTGATACTATGCTTGCAATGGCCAAAAATGTTATGTCAAACATAGTTCGAGGCAAACTGAAAATTTTTGTTAGTACACAGGGAGTCTTGTGCTTCTCAGTGAAGGAGTTCTCTCTTTCTCTCTGTAGAGCCCTCTGCACATCACTTTCTTGAGGGTTGACGTACTGCCAACTTCTGCATTATCTGCAGGATCAAAAAAAAAAAAACTCTGCTTTTTGTCTGTAACATGCACAGAAAGTCACAGGTGTTATCTATTGGGATGACCAGCTAAACCAACGGAGAATATGACTCTTTCCAACTTTGAGAAATATTATGGACATAAAAAGTTAATAACAGAGACAAATCCTGTGTTTTGCTCTTATGTTTTATTGTCACTTCATGTTTTTCTGTTGTTTTTTTTTCACTCCTATGCAGGTCTATTCAGTTCCTATCAGTGGTATGCTGCAGAGGATGCCCTTCTCTATAGGTGGTTCTGGTAGCACCTATCTGTACGGCTACGTTGATGCAAACTATAAGCCTGCAATGTCCAAGGAACAAAGTCTACAGTTTGTGTCCAACTGTAAGTTATTACAAATCAACAACAGTTTTAGACTTAAGTGCATACACAGTGTATCCGTCATCAGCCCACTTCAGTCTCAGCTTCGTTTAAAGTATCCTCCGACGTGTTGTCTGTTCCCACATTCAAATGAGATATTTCAAGATCATTCACATGGTCGAAGAAAACTGCCGACACATGGGTTTGTTTACTTGGTGTGAATTCTCTGAATGCTCATCATTGGGCAAGAGCTGCTGCCATGCTCAGAGCATATATACATACAAATCAGCGTGTGAGCAAAAATCTCTCGATCCTATAACCGTTCTCGAAATAGGGTAAGCCAGGTGTCATACTGAGAAAGTCATTTGCCGCTCGTCATATGTCACTCGTCACTAATTAACATGTCAAGGGATAAGAGAGGTGTCACACAGCCACTTCATATTCCATATACCATTAGGTGTTACCATACAAGCAGCTGAAAATTCCAGTCATATACACAAAGTTACTCATCATTCGCCGTTAGTCACTGACGTCTTTGAGGAGGTCGTGTAACGTCACTTATATGCCATTCGACCTTCTGTGCAAGACGCTTATTGATGAAATGCACTTGTTCATTTTGTTTTGTTTTCCATTTGCCATTGGACGGACTGTAAGCATGCGTCAACTGTTGTAGGCCTACAACTTCTAAACTTTTGTCAACTGTGGCGACTGAAGTAAGTACCACAAGATGTTGAAGAGGTAGAAAAAGACATCAATACAAGGCTAATTCATTTAATCAAAGAACATACTTTCATTTATGACGCTAAAGATCCAAAACATAAAGATGAGGACTGCGACAATCTTATGTAATTTTTTAAAAAATTCTTATAATCCTTAGTAGTTTCTTTGAACAACGTGTGGTATTCTTCTTCAGCTTCACATTTGGCATAAATCAGCCACATAAATAAACGTCATTTATTTCTTCGTCGATTTTATCGTGATGTAACTGGGATATGTACTACTTCTCTGTGTGACAAATGTTGAAATGCATGGGACATATAACTTTTCTTGTGGAACAAGTGGTATGTGATGAGTGACCTGAAATAAAAGATTTGCTTGCAAGCGGCGTACGGGAAATGCAGGCTGCAGCGAGTGATGAGTGATATAACGAGTGACGTATGACAAACAACTTTCTCTGTATGTTGCCTGCCTAGCCCTGTATTTTCTGTTGTGTGTGTCAGAGTGAGCACATCTCAGATGGGAGACAGAGCTGAAACTGAACAGGAATCAAGACAGAGGCCCAGTGCTTGCACACTGACAGTTCAATTCCAGCTGTAATACAATACAGTCGAGTCTGGCTAAAGTCAATCCCTCGCACGGATGTCAAACTTCTGACTTTAGTCAGAATTCCGACTTTTTGGTCATCGCCGACTTTCCTACTTTTGGCCGATCAACTGCTGACTTTTACTGAATCCATAAGGCAGTTGCGGTGTATAATAATTTGTGATACAAATTCCGCACAATGACGGTGAATCCGATAGTACAAAAAGTTATCCTCATACCGCAGACAATAGTCAGTCTGTTGTTCGGCAGCAGTTTGTAGGTCAAGATCGAAGTTCGTAGCGCTTAATTCCTCACACCCGACAACATGCAGTCGAGTGTTCGCATGAGAGTTGGTGATGGAAAATCAGCACATCAAAGTATTGACAATAACAAATAATGTGCTCATGATGTTCGTGATCTAGATCTAGATCTAGAAAATAGATCTAATCTAGTTACATTTGATGATTTTGATGACGGCACTGCCTGTGGGATCTTTTTAGTTATTGGAATGTCCACTAGTTGTAAAATTTTATAGTTCCATCCCAGGATCTTGTGAAAACTTGCAAACCTCTCTCAAAACAATAAAAACTTCTAGCATGAAAACCCTAGATTTCTTACAAGTATCTTACTCTTCTCTTACATAACTGAACAATGCCAGACCGCCATGATTGGGGGGGGGGGGGGGCAAAATCCAAAATTTTCCAACTTTTTTTTGTGAAAACAGTTTGACATCCCTGCCCTTGGAACAGGAGAAAATTGTTGACTTCACTTCAAACAGGGTTGATTACGATATGAGGAAAAATATACCAGGACTGCCAAGAGGGTTGACTTCAATCAAGAATTTACTCTAAGTGCATTGATTTGAAGTGGACTGCACTGTACCTTATACTGTCGACGTCAGATTGAACAGATTGCAGGTCAATTTTGCCGTATGGTATGCATTTGAGAGATAAGAGAGGGATGAGTGATTCTTTAAGACAGACTGAGGCTTAGGGGATGGGTGGGGGGGGGGGATGCCGAAGAGTGAGCCCCGCACTTTGTCAAAAACTAAACGTCTTTTTCCAGATGTGATCGTTTGGAACCAAAGAAAACGTAAACAGTTTAGAAAAAAAAAAAGTTAGAGGCTTCAATATAATGGAAACACCCTAAATCCATCCCTTTTTCTGTTTTTTTTGTTTGTTTTTTTTTTTCAATGGTTAAATATCTATATGTATACTTAAGTCATTCTAGAGGAGACATTAGCGGTTTCAATTTTTCATCAACAAAAATAATAGCTTAGGTGACATTTTAATGTCATGCAAAGGACATCATTGCGAAGCTGAAAGTGAGCTTTTACTTTTCAGTTTCTGTAAGTGCACCAAGTTTTGAAATATTATGAAAACTATTAGTCACTGCAGGATGAAATCAGACACTGACTAAATTTTTGAGCATGTAGAGTTATTGGTATCACATTAAAGCTGTCGGTCTTTGTTTTATCTTGAGTAGAAATGGAGATGTTGGCAATTTAAGACAATAAGGTGATTTACTGCTGCAGCTAAATTAACTCTTTCCATGCCAGGGGGGTTTCCACGTTTGTGCCGGGCCATATTTGAGTGCATGCATGAAAAAATATATGACCGCAGAAAAATCATCTTAACTTTGGTTCTATACATAGGAATTAGCTGTATCAT
>JBCEWB010133111.1:0-11156 GCA_039654565.1 Peronia peronii | reverse complement strand
TCAATCAGGGGAGGTAATTCAATAATTTAACTTGCATCCCTATTTCAATTTAGCCTCTTCGGATACAACAAACTAGCAATTTCATTTTAACCGTATTAGAGTGAGTGTATTCTATTAGAGAGAGGAAAAAATCCAGAAAACTATTAAATTGACACTCAGATAGCATTAATGGGGTGAAAGTGTGATATCAATAATCATGATAAAATAATATTATAACAGCAGTGGGTATGGGTATAAAAATTTGCCATGGTGATGTACTCAGTAGCTCAATGCAAAATGAACGATGATGGGACAAGGGACAGGACAGAAAAAATATCCCACCCATGTCTGACCATCCCTTTGCCATGCCTTGTGGTGAGGGTTTGCCGTATCTCCAAGATGGAAAGTGCCTGAGTATCTATAAATAAACCGCCAAAAATAGGGCTAGAAAATGTTGGGCTTGACCTTTGCCCTGCTTATAATTTTGTTAAAAATGGTGTATGTGTACTTACATCAATGTAGATACCTGCAAATTGCGGTCAATGAACAAAATGAATGTGAACCTAGATGCTTTAGAGAGACATCAAACTGGTTTCATTAGTGCATGCAGGGAACTAATCAATGAAATCATAGCAGATCACATCATTTAGCGATCGTTATCAGAAGTGGTCGGACTGCAGTAGGTGGTCAAACAGGGGCAGGTTGACTCTAGATCTAGTTATGTTGTATGAATATGAAAAGTGAGCTCTGTGATCTCCCTAAATCACATTAGTTTAGAGTTTAGACTGGTTAAGTATTATATCACTAGGATGAAATTCATATTTCCACTAGGCATATTACATTGTCCTTATTGATAATTCCTTTGCTGGAACATCTAAGAGTAAAGAATTCGTCAAGGGAGACAGTCCAGGAACATGAAAAAAAAAAATCACCTATGGTTAAACAACAGCAATTTTTCCATTATTCCCCTAGTTCATTGTACCCGTAGGTCGGTTATAACAGAAATCATTCAGAACAGAACATAATGGTGGTCCCAGCAGCCCTGTTACATCAGGCTTCCACTGTATACTTTATGAATCACACAAGAAGCAAATTTCAGTCCACCTCTTTGACATGATAGTCACAATAGCTGCTCACAATTCGTTGCTTGTGTGACAGACGGGTGTATTGGCGAATTTTCTTGTTCTGAGTAAAATGGACCTCAAATTTCTGCTTCAGTTGACAGCTCATATCTCACTTATTTCTTCGTACAGTTTAATTATTTTTCTTTGCTGTGCTCAGGCGTACCCTTTCTTGTTAACAGAATATCATTTCCTCAAATGATTTGCCTGTTTCCAGTAAAAACACTGAATACATCAGTGAGGATACATCAGTCTGTCTTGTCAGTGTTTTGCGCTCAGTCGAGTTATACAGCTCTGTCCACTACTGCGCACTGATTCCACCTACTGATAACACCAGTCATGATAGGATGTGTGGGACAGGATGAACAATTGAAGATTACCAACTCTTACAGGTCTTTTCATCATTGTCATACAAAAGTAAGAATAAAAAAAAAAAGAACAAAAAAATTAGATTTAGTGTTTGAAATATAATTTTTAAAAAATTAAGATAAAATAAGATTTGAAACATTTTTTTTGTCTAGAGCACTTTTAGTGTTAAAGTTATAAATTTTTGAAATTGGCTGGAAAAAAAAAATGCGATTGGTTGCTTGACGCAAATTTTTAATTTATAAAAGAGTCTAAAAAAAGTACATCATCATTACTGTCTCCTGACAAGAAGAAAAGTACCTAAACCATAGCAGAAAATACAGAGTTCTTATTTTCTCTAGAGCACCCGTCACCAAATAGTTCAACATTTCAATACTTTGGCATCAAATTTGTCTAAAAATTTATTTAGAGTAGAAGACAATTTCACCTTCCCATGTCCTATCTAGGTTTCATGCCAGAAATCTGCCGTTTTCCATTTCAGATTCAGCTTTGTATATTGTAAAATGAAGCACAAGTATCTCTTTTAGAATATTCCACCTCTCTGAAACTGAGGCAAACAGGGAATCGCTTGGTGAATGGTACAGTAGAGCTGTCAGTAAATAATTGTAGATGGTACAGAAGTGGTACCAGTAACTGTAGATGGTACAGAAGTGGCACCAGTAACTGTAGATGGTACAATGGTGCTATCAGTGAGGGAAGATTGTAAAACAAGGGTAGTAATAAATATAGACAGCATATCGGTGCAAAGATAAATAACGATCTAAAATGTGCCAGCAGAAATGAAGATAGGATACTATTACCAATGGAAGACAGGACAGGAATGAATGTTTTCACAGTGTACACAATGCTATTGTCAAGGAATCCAAAAATGTCTGTGAAATGACATTTTCTTCAATGAAGAAATGTTTATAGCCAGGAAAACCACACCATCATTTATTCTGTGCTCGTCACAAATTAGGGGCTAAAGGTTAGAACTGTCAAGGCCTGAATGCTTATAGAGCTTTTCTTTGAAAATTTTCGTACCAGCAGCTGATTTTTGTAGGGTGGGGGGTAGTAGGAGGGGGTGGAGAGGGGGAAATAGAGGTGGGGAAGGGGGATGGGAGGTTTTGGGATGAAGAGGTGATAGACTATTATACTAAGCAAAAGTAGTGATCCGGCCAAGACAGTGAAGACAGGCCACCACACCTCTCCTTATTTACATGATACTTGCATCTCTTCTCTTTTTCTTATTTACCGACTCGGACTGTTTATCTTTCCATGACTGTTTCATGTTCGCCGCATTGAGCGGTACATCCCCTGAAAACCTTCACCAATTATTTGTTACCCTGAGCAGTGATACATTGAACACCCTGAAAGCAGCAATCATCAGAAGTGCCATATACCACAGGTCGAACAGCTGAAGTGTGTAGGTGGGAGCGATACGCCTGTCTGTGATGCTGACCCACGACTAGGTTTTCCAATATGTTGAAACACATACAATATATACAAACCAAAGCTTAGTTTATGAAAATATTCAGACACAACAAAGATCTTATGGTATTAACGGTGATTGGCAAAAAAAAAAAACCCCGAAGAGTCCAAATTTCTTGATACATCGACCTGTCACATCACTGACGAATTATTCTGCAAAATTAAACTAGAAAGTTGTTTCTCTTCTTAAGAATGTTATGTATGATGTCTAATTGTTAACCCTCCAAGTAGTTATGGGAGATTTGATCGGCCCTAAATTTTATTCTGTGGTTTTATGGCGAGTTAAATCGGCCACATTGTGATTCATTATTAGGTCAGTGAGTCAAGATCAAGATCAGTATATGTAAAAAACTCGGAAGAAAAGATTATCATGTTGTAGTTTGTTCATTCCGCTTTCAGAAAATGTATAGTGTTATGGCCTTTACTTTACTTTGGTATGCATGTTTCTAAGCATTTTCCAACACACGGTGAAATCTTTAATTTCCTCTGACACCACAGACTGTAATAGTGACACTTGGAGGGTTAACATCAGCCATGATAAGTCTTGTACGAAAATTAGCAAAACAACTGTCAATGTGGTTTTCAACACGCTAGTTGTTATGTAACACATCACTACAGTGACCTTTACCTAAGGTTAGTGGCTATCCAACCTTACCAATGAAAGGGAAACTAGCATCACATCTGACACTTTTTAACATACTGTTGGGAGTCATCCAGCCTAAACTCACTGAAAGATCAGTCATTGGTGGTGTCATTATGTGTAGCTTACCTCATCCATTCCCCTCCTCCTACTGGGCCAGTCCTGTATGCTCTTGTCTGTCCTACTATCATATCAGACATGGATTAACAGTGATCAGACAAAGCATAGTTATCGCAGGACCAGATTTTAAGGGGAGATGAAATGCTGTCATAGTCTCCTTCATGTAAAGGCATCTGGTTTTAGTAATGCTTGACTGATTTCGTGTCCCTGCTGTAAGATTAATACTTTTCACCATAGATTAAACAAGTTTAAGGAGCTGACGAAATTGTTAGCGGTTTCAGCGGTTTCTTTTCTGAATGGTTTCCTGTAGGTAGCAGTCCTGTTACAGATGATTCTTACTCTACATGGGCAGGACAAAATTGATACTGGGTTGATGTGAAAACTCATTTATAAATGACATTAAGAGGTACCAGATGTATTATTATATGATGTTCTGTGTTTGAAAAAAAAATGCATGAAACACCATAACTTCGTTATATAGCAGGCAAAATAAGCCATCTGTTACTTACCTGTTTGTATCTTATATATGTAAACAAATTTTATTATATTGAGTGATGATTCATAAAAATTCATTGCTTCCAATTTGTCTGAGATGAAGAAATACAAATTGTTTAGACCTCAAATCGTGACAGTGGTAACTGAAATGGCAGAGAATTTAAAAATTTTTCTCTTGTTACAGGCTGGTGGATCCTCTGCTCTGTTAATGGACCTGGCCGCCAGTGAAAAAGCTGTGCATTCTGATTTCTTCAACGGTAAGTTTTGATGTTGTCTATGGGAAATGCTCTGTGGAAGATGGTTACAGATCTTGTGTGGATCAGATCTTCTAAAACCATTGAAGTCATACCCGCAGCCTTTGCCAGCACTCCTCAGCATGGGATTAGATTCTCTTACCATAGAGGAAGTGTTCATTATTAATGTCTTCCTCTTGTCCTGTGTCAAACAAAGGAAGTTAATGTCGGTGTAGTGTATCGGTGCCAATGAGATCTCTCTATATATAATTTGCTCTCTTGCTCTCTCATTCTCTCTCTTTCATTTATGAATTTATGATGGAAATTTTGGAAAAAGAAGTGCAACGTTAGACAACCACCAGCTTTTTAATTAATAATACATGTATTTTCTATGAATAATAATCCCATACAGCTTTTACCCATAAGTAGCACATTATAGAAATTCAGTAGTCAATGACAATTTAAAATTTATGATTTATCTCTTGGAATGTCTGGTCAAGTAAAGTTGTTATCTCATACTGCTGTGATTATAAAGAACATGAAGTAATTAAGATCCAGATGAGCCTTACTGAATGTTTCCATGGATTGCAAATGGTTTAAATATGACTCATTCAATCGTATGTAATGTTTTGTCATCAGACTTTGATGACTTGTTTGACGATGAGGACATATCGTGATGAGGACCAAAGCGAGATCTGTGAACAATGGAGAGACTGAAAGACTAAGTTATCATTGAAGAGTACAGCTGTTTTAGAGTCTGCACTGTCTGTGTGTTTTGAAGTTGGAAAAGCTCTGAATGTTCTTAACACAATGTAGTGACTTGAAACCATATCCTCCCTCTCACCACTTCATCCCCCTCTCCCCCCTCAACTCCCTCCGCCCTTTTTTTTAAACAAATCTTGGTGTTCTGTGAATTGTTCTGTGAGTTTGTAAAATATAAGAGTTACATTTCTGTTCTATACTATAAATGAGAGAATTCTTTCCATTTCTCAGTAATTGGCTTTTCCTTAGAATGAGGCATCATTTGTACATTAGTAGGTAAAGCTGTTTGTCCCCATGAGTGATAGTCCTTTATCTGATTTGTTGTCAAGTCTGAGTATTTTCAGCCAAGGACAAGGATGTAAAGAGTAATGGAAAGTGGGTAACCTGCGCAACATATCTTGGACGTATTGAAATCATGCAACAGAAAAGGAAGGGAGAAAAACAAATCTGTTCTGCCAAACACAAACAAACAAAAAAAAATAGAATGAGAAAGAAGTGAACAAAATCATGAAAAAAGATGGAGAAAGTCAAGTCATCATGAGTTCTCGTACTTTTGAAACAGACTTTAGTAAGAGAATCAGATTTCTAGAAGGGGGAGGGGGGGGGAAGGGGCAGATAGTCTCTGTTGATTTTGTTACCACGGATTTTTTTCATTGTTTTGACATGGTTGATTGCATGTGTGAAATGGAATGTTTACCTCCAGCTTTACCCGCTTTCTCAAGCTCTTGATAGGAAAAATAAGATGAAGTCTTATCTTGCTTTGTCATGAAAATGGATTGGCTTATTTGTTTTGTGTTTCTTTCTTTTTTTTTTTTCCCTTCAATTGTAGTATCTAAATGTATTTCAGAAGACAGTTAAAAGTACGCCACATGTTGTGAGTAAATCCTACCATCTCCAAACTCAAAAATAATTCACTCATTTTTTATGTCAGCTCTCGTATTTCATGTGTGTGTTGATAGACTTGAGATCTTGTTGAACTAGTGTTGATGTGAATGCTATGTGAAAGAATGACGCTTGCATGCCACGAAGAATGAACGAGTACCAGTTTATACATATTGTGCATATGTTACGACATTAAAACTGTTTCAAATGATCTTCCTGTCTTTCCTTCACTGAATACTGTTTTGAACAGTGATCAGTCATTTGTGGAGAATAACAAAAGCTTGTTGTTACTGTAGAATATTGTTCCTGTTGTAAACACAAGGCTCAGTTGTCTCTCAGCCAGTCACAATGAATCATAAGATGCTAGATTCAAACAGAGATATCAGGGCTTGAATGTGATGAAGATGTCAGATATCGATGCACTTTTAATATTGCAGCAATTGATTGATAGAACATCAGTGAATAAGAAAATATTTCTCTTATTGGCAAATTGTAAGTGTAACATTATGTTGTGCAGTGAGTATAATACATGTATATCCATTTATGCGCTAAACTTTCCAATTTAGTGGGTTTTTCTTATGATTTTGAGCCGGTGCTGAGGGGTCATCATCTGTTTTTTTCGAATATGCAATTACTCTGGCTACAGTCAACCCATCTCAAACCTTTTTTCAGCTCATGAAAGTGTATGAATATTAGAGATTTAGTTGATTGTACTAACTCATGAGTTTGGTGGAAAATTGACATATCACTCATTTTGGCTGGTTGAGAGACAATTCTCATTCCTGATCTACTGGTAAGGAGATCGTGTTCTTTTTATCATATCAGCTAAGAAGGTGGCGAAAGAATGAACAAACAGGCAGGAAACATTTATCATTGTATTCATACATTTCTTTTGCTATTATAACCAAATCAATCACAAATAATAATGTGCAAATTCAATGTATTGCACGTTGGAGTATCAGTAAGAAAAAAATGTTTAAAGAAAGAAAGTATGGATTGTTTATAAATATACATGTAATTATCTGTTTGTTTCTACCTAATAATAAATTAATGTATCTTGTACACAGAGAGATGAGGCTTAGTCGTAAATTGCTAGCATCATAAAAAGTCAGTACTAAGCTTAACAGAAATGTATCCAAGTTGTATGTACATTAAGCATGTCGGCCTGTACATTTAATTGTTAGATGAAATCTTTGTAGCAACATCACGTCAAAGGCCTAAGGTGTGTTAAACACTTGGAGGAAATTGTGTTAGACATCAAAGAGAAATTTGATTTTACTGTACATGAGATGACAGGAATTACAAGTCACTTTGAATGAAACTATCTGGGCACAGAAGAATTGTAACAGAATCTTTCTTTTTTTTTTTTCACCAAAGCAAAGTACACATAATTGTTCAGTTGACACATAACTCTGTAGACTACAGTAAACACTCAGCATCTGACTTAATAAATGTGATGAACATGATGTTAACAAATTTTAATACATATAAGTATATAAATCTTAATTTCATTTTGTATTGTCTTTGCAAGCACAAGCAAGAACTCAGTCTTATATGCACTGTAGTGATATCTCCAAGTTCAATGAAGTGATCAGTGATTGCTGGAAGAGAAATTGAAAACCATTGAAACTTATCTTGATCTGTTACTCTCATATTCTGATCTTGGATTTTCATGATTTCAAAACAGAATCTCAAAGAATGGCTAAGTAAGACTTCCTGAAATTTGAATTAGAATACATGAAGTAAAAAAAAAACTTGAGATTTCTTCATTCATTGACATGAATGACTACGGAAGTTCAATGCTCGAACTACTTGTACTAATCACCTTTAGGCATACACTAGTCAAAAACATACAACTGCGGTGTTTTTTTTAAAGTGATTAACTGCCTAAGAAATAGGTCTGGTATGAATAATTGAAGTCAAAAGACAGACTAAAGTGGTAACAGAGTTTTATACATGTAGCTACCTGCAGAAGAAAAATGGCCCAGTTGATAAGTATGATAACTGTCAAAGGAGATGACTTTTTTTTTTCAATAATTTTCGTCACCTAGTTGACCTAGTCCTGAAGGCATTCAAATGTAGGGCAAGATACAAATTTATTAAAATCGAGTCACTTTTCAATCCTTCACTTGAAAACATTATAAATTTCAACAGTGGCTTGATTTGAGATTAATGTCCCCCACAAGGAACTCCAAATAAAAAATCATATACATGTATGTACATTATGCATTCTGTCTTTGATTGCATTTAAAAAAAATGAAGTTTCATGCAGTCAGCTGCAATACACTGTATCTGCATTGATATAGATTGTACATGTAGTCATTGTTCAACTCTTCGTATGAACAGGTACATGTATCAAATACATGCACTGTGATCATTTATTTAGACAATAATTAACAACTCCCTTTCTGCTATGCATACATCAGATTGTGCACACTTGACCATCTTACAACAGATACAGTTCACATTCCATTTCTTGGGTATTTTGTTACTATGGACCTCTCCATTGTCAGCCTTGCTAATCAGACTACATATACATTTGCATCCGTCCAATCACTTAATAAAGAAATTATTTTAATTTAAGAGGAATGACTGCTTCACAAAAATGTAAACATGTCTGTTGAAAATACATATAGAATATGAATGTGATATTTCACGAAACAAAAATCCTTGAATTTCACTTCTTTTCAGTTTACCAGTGATATAAAGGCAAATAGGGACATTTATACAAGGCAATCATAGCATTAATGACTAATACAACTGTAAGAGACATGTAGCAAGTCATTGTCCAAAAACATTTTTAAAAATACACAAAAAATGTACACATATCAAGATTTATTTAAACAAAATATAGACTAGATAATCTTCTAAATATATTGTAATGAACTTCATCCTCAGAGACATATGTATCTCCAAATACAATGTACTTCTTGCCATATTAATGTCTTTTCAAAACCATACCCGTGCATGTTTTTAGAGTCAAGAATTTGTCAAGTGGGACCAAAATGTAGGTCTCATTTTCACTGAAGTATTTACTAACACAGGTTTTGCACTTCAAGTTCATGTATATTAAAACATTCAGTATAGAAATGCTTTCATTCTGCTTTTAAAATTCAGTTCAGACCTTTGGAACAATGTCCACACTCAGAGGCCCTGGGTCTGTTTCCCCAGCATTTAATTTTTCATTTCAATTAACACAATCCTGAAAAAAAAAACAAAAAAAAAAAAACGGCCCTCGTTCACGACTTCTCGTCTCTTTGATAATTTATTACCGAATTTCATTGTATTTCGCAACCTTGATCTAACAATACCTTTGAACAAAAAACTCAACTCAAGAAACAAAGCACGTTAAATGAAAACAATTTATTAACAATGTAAATGATCCAAAGGATCAGTATATAGTTTAAAAACGACGCAAAAGTCAGTGCCCCCTCTCCCCTCTTCCTCCCAACAACAAAACAATAACAAACAAACACACTTTTCAGAGAATTTAGATTCCTTTTGAGCAGAATTTTCGAATACACATAAAAAATGAAGAAGAGAGGATTTTCTTATTGAAGCACTAGACTGCTGGATTTTATTACATGAAATATGAACATGAACAAATTTTCGGCTTTCGGCGCCCTCGTCAGGTTCTTGAGTGAAGTTTATAGAGAAATTTTCGACCTATACATAGGGCTAGGAGTGGCCACTCCTAGAACGCCGAAAATTTGTTCATGTTCATATTTCATGAAATAAAATCCAGCAGTATAGCCCTTCAATAAGAGAATCCTCTCTTCTTCATTTTTTGTGTATAAACAAACACATGACTCAGTGTCTTGAGGTTTCCGGGCCTCCCTGTATTTCACAAACGTTGAAGATCCACACAACCATATTGAATTGGATTGCTATGCTAACAATAGGTTTACTTTGAAAAAACTCAGACTACAATGTTTATTTGTCTGGATGTTTGTAAGCGTTTGTATCCGTGTGTGTGGGTGTGTGTGAATGATGTTTGTTTGCACCAGTTGACGTGTGAAGTCAACTATCAAATCAATGTTGTCGTGATGAGCTACGTCTTTGTGAAACAGTGCGTGTCCAGAAGTCGAAACAAAACTTTCTCTGCTTCAATGCACTCAAGCTGTTTAGCTGTTCAGCACTGAAGTTTTTCAGCCTGTTCCACCTTTTCAGACACGTTTTCACTGAAAATGGTGATGGTCATTTCTTTGGTATGTGTCTGATTATTGCAATACACAAACATCTCAGTTAACAGGTAATACAGATAGCTAATTTTAGTCTATTGAAGGCTGTTCACCAGGACCTACAAACTGTTCACACCACAAGCTGATACACGCAAAGAAACAGACAACCTGTTACGTTCTGTTTATCCGAAATGCTCGAATACTACATCAGTTATACGTTTGAGTTTTATGTATTTAGACCGGATATTTTCACTGAATTATCTGTCTGTGAACCAATGGATCCTCATAGTAGTTCTATAGATAAGAATAATATTATTTATGCTTTTGAGATGAGAGGCTGTCGCCAAATGTTTTGCACCTCATGTACGGATCGACCGGAAGGAAACAAAAAAAAGAAATGGGACGCTAATATCAACGTGTCGTCAATGATGGCCCTTAATATACCCCCTCCCCCTTTTCCCACCCCTTTTCGGCATACTAACTTTAAACTTAATCTAACCTTACCCACATTACTTTAGGCGCACTCTGGTAGGCATAGACGAGAGGAAGAAAAAGAAGAAGAAGAAGAAACATCTATATTATATAATACAAATAAGTCGAAAATTGAAACGTATCATGTGCGGGAACCCCGTCTCAATTATCGTGAAAATTCCTATCATTGTCAGATCACATTGTGGATTTAGTTATTACACCTGATTTTAACCTATCAGAATAATAGTGCCTGATAAGAGTTCCCTTTGCCGATTTCACGTTAAGTTGGAAAGCACACCAGACTAGTGGGTAGATAGGCGCCACATGTTTTGTTTGTTTGTTTGTTTGTTTGTTTTTTTAAGCCTTTCAATCCAAAGAAAATAGGATTATCTCGGCTTTTAGAAGTGGCCAATTTTTGCTGAGAAATTTTGTGGGT
>JBCEWB010133100.1:0-11156 GCA_039654565.1 Peronia peronii | reverse complement strand
ATAGATAGATAGATAGATAGATAGATAGATAGATAGATAGATAGATAGATAGATAGATAGATAGATAGAGAGAAGAGGTTAGGAACTCTGCATTTGCCAGCGTAACAAATTCTGTCAAAACATCCTTGAACTCTAATAATTACCGATTCAATTTCACAACATACCAGGAAAGTAATGTCTAAACCAGATTGAAAGGTGTGCGGACCGAAGTTAGCTGGAAGTAAACAAGGGGTCTACCTGGGCTGCAAAGAAAATCGAACTCACCCTAGCGATTAGGTATTGGGCACTCTATATCGATCTGGCTACCACTCAATAATTGATTGATTGTGGGGGAATGACTTGAAAGGAACAGGCCCGAGTTGAGGCTGTCATGAAATATTCAGCCCAGGAATGACTTTCGTAAGATATTTTTAATTACAGGAGTAAAACATCTTGAGCACTGTATAGAATGAAATAACGAGACTGTGAATCTGCTTGTTTTCACAATGACTGCACTGCCTAAAACATGGCAAGTATAGTAGGAAACAAGACAGTGTGAGAGGAGCATTTTTGCCTTAGACTTTTTCCACAATGAAACAAATATTGTTTGTTTGTTCGTTTGTTTGTCTGTCTGTTTGTTTGTTTGTTTGTTTGTTTGTTTGTTTGTTTGTTTCCACGATTCTTCTTTTGAGGAGTCATTTACCTACTAATATGGCGAGCCATTTACTTAGTGTCCACGAAAGATGCGCAAGAGGAGACCACAGCGATCGCCCGGAAGGCACAAGAGGTATTGAGCAAGCAGTGTAAAAAAAAAAAAAGAAAGAAAACATTTCTTTCGGACCACAATATTTTTTAAAATTTTTCATGACGTATGTTTCAAGCAAAGGGCACAGATGTGATTTTGTTTCTTAATTACTATGTCTATTCAACGCTCATACATACATAGACAGACTGAATGGGAGAGAGAGAGAAACAGAAACAGAGCAAAACAGTATAGCCTTCTTACCTTCTCAGTTGTCTGAGCTTCAATCATATAATGATGAAGATAGAGTTCTCGGGCTCAAAACTGTTAAATCCAACCGAATACATCCACAGCTGATCGTTCTGCTCAGCCACATATAAGCTGCCACGAAAAAAGCGGGCTTCTCCTTTTCTGAAAAGACATGAAGACAGAAAAAGAAATGACAAAATTCAGAAACGAAGTTTTGAAAAAATAACAAATTAATAAACAAGTGACACAAAATAAGAGAACCCTCAAAGAAATCCATTTATTTTCCCCCTGAAAAGCCGCATTGCCTTTTTTTGCCACAACCACGCTATTTAATTTACCAACAATGAAATCACTCTCGTGCTATGTTAGCCGTGATTAAAGAACAGCGAAAACAAAGTTTAGAATGACTCTTTCCTTTATATTTATATAGAATCAGGAGATTACGTTGGACTTCATCAAAAAGTGCAGCAAGAATATCAACGAAATCACATCAATTATATATGAATTCAATAGTTTATCTAAGGGTGATTTTGACTGTTGATCAACAGATATTGGAACAAAAAAGACTCATCTTCATATCACGGTTTCACGGAGAATATACAGTATAAACGAATAGTTAATCACATTTTAACGTGCACTTTGGCTTGCAATGAGCTTTTTTCTTTCATTAACAACATGCTCATGTGCATTTAGCTTTCTTTTTTTTTCTTTTCTTTTCTATTGTCTTTAATCACCATGCACTCATTGATATGCGCCATTACTTGTAGAGCAGCAACTGGAGCAATACAGACTTCTTCGTAAGGATTCCCCCCCCCCCCCCAAAATGGCCGACCTTTTAGGTTATTCCGATGGAAGCTGTCGAGTTACGGTATATACTGCCGCCTTTTTGAAGAATACAGTATATGCAGTTAAAATAACCAGCATACACTATATTTTTAAAAATGACAGCAGTATAACACTGGAAGTCACCTGGACATTATTTCGAACTGCAAATTTGAAGAACATTCGCAATGCAGGCATTCTTTAAAGCGATGGACATCACTCAGATGTGTCTTTTCTTTTTTTTTAAATTCAAAATGGCTACCAAGACTCCCTAGACACTATTTAGACAAGAGCAATAACTCTGAATACGTTGCATTTCCAGAACAAAATAAAATCTAAAGTCATAACCTCGCCCAATCGCCTTTAACCACAAAACTCAGCTTCACACAGAGGTGAAAAACAGAGAAACAAATACCTAGAAATCACGTACAACAGCAGAAAAACAAAATGGGCAGAAAAGACAAACACAAAAACAAAGCAAGACGACACGAAGTCGTGAAGGGGTGTCGCATTTTTACACAAAACAATCCTGCCCTCGGCGTGGTCTCGGCGTACACAACTGGCTCAGCCATTACTAGACGAGCCTCGCTATCGGCTCATCCTCAAGGAAAGGTATTCTAAACATTTCGGGAATAACCAATTCTTTGTTTAAGAGCTGTTTGAATGTCTGTCTGTCTTTTCGCAGAGGGCATGCTTGTTATTTCTCTCTGTTTGTTCTAAAAACAATGCGCTCAAGAAAGGCGATGTCAGGGTTAGTTTTTGCTGTTTGGACTTCTTTTGATTAAGTCGGACAAAAGTGCAACATGAGACGGGTGATAGGGTAGACCTGGTGGAGAAAGTGAGGCAGAAGCCCAAATTCCAAATGAACTACTCGCGATATCAACATGTCAGATGGATAATGGGTGGTCTGTTGTTCTGTGCCACCAAGGTTATATCTGCAAAACTGGGAGTCAAAGGCAGAACATGTTCGAGCACTATTAACCCTCCAGGGCTCCATTTTTAATAACAACGATAACGCAGTAACAAAACATCAAAAATTATATTACTTATCATTTCCATAACAACAATAACAGCACTCAACAAGAATAGTGATAATTGAAAGAAAGCAGTTTACATCATTAACATATGTGAATATAGCACATTTCGACCCCCAAAAAAGGACTCTCTGAGTTTTTTTTTTAAAAAGTGTATAAAACAATAACACCGTTCATCCTAGCTGTTCACACTAATGTGAAGAAGAAACAAATGTTCAACATTTACAAGTCACAAACGCACACACACACATACACTTTAACTGTCTCATTAATAAGAAAAAAGTAGAACTTCTAATGTACTTCAAAAAAAGGCTATCGCCTGAAAAGGATGTTTTTAACACTGACAATTAATGAACAAGATGCAATTTTTTTTTTAATACGATGAAACTAATACAGTAATGTATTTGACACAACGCCTATTTTTTGTCACAGGTAAACTATTTTTCCACCTATCCTAAAGAACAGTCCATGATATTCAAATAACCTATTGCAGCAAACAATTCAGAAAAAAAAGTTGCCCTTTGTTTTCTAGTGGTTCGAATAAGAGAGGGATCGCGAAACAGACTGAAGTTTTCAAAGAAAACGTGTTCTATCAGAGTAATATTAGTAGGCGTACAGTTTCATATTGTGGAAAGTTACGTTAAAAAAGATGGAGAAACTGATAGAACGTCGTGAAAAAGGCATTTTATCAAAGCGTAAAAGATGTTATTGTAAACTGTTGAAAGGACCCCACTGGAATAAATGTGAGGCAGAAAAGGTGTGTTTTCAGTCTCTCTTAGAGACTGTACATTGAATAACTCTAAAACGAAACATTATTTGTTCTCCTTGAAGGGTTTGAAATGGCAGGATTGTACTATGGCTTGACAAACAAGAAGGCGAACTATGATGTATTGATTATAATGTCCAGGACCATTAGGCAAGTGTTCTACTTGTAGCGTTGATACATCAAAGGGATAAGATAGGAGACTTGCAGTTCACAATGTGGGACCATTTATGCTGTAAATTGTTAGAAGACATCAAGACATATCAAGGGTATCTTTATGTGTATCGCAATGCCATCCTTCTGAAAATTGCTACATACTATCTAGTTCAGCAGATTTTTTTCTAGTGGAGAAAAAGGTGACATGCAGCACTGTGTGACTACAGAACAACGCAGTCCTCGTGAACAGGCAACATTATACCACTGCATAATAATTTGCCCCAATATATTGACGCCATGCGGGAAAATTACATATGGGAATTCGAGTAGCTATATATGCCATCCGTCGTGCTGCAAATTTAACAAAACTACTACGGAATAGCTCATGGTATGAGGATAATGAGTCTTCTTATCGAGGCACTAAAGTGAATGGGGGTATTATCGGACCAGTTAGCGTCAAAATTGTCTTAGAAGTATCGGTTATCAGCATGAGGGGACTGGTTACTTGTTTCGCTGGCATTTTGTGACACTCCGTCATTGTCAAGAAGCAACAAGACGAGGTACCGGTGATGCATAACTCACCTTGGTAAAGTGTCCGCCCAGTTCTTCAAGTGAAAGGGCAAGCGGTTTTTTGGTATTTGAGTTTCTTGTTTCGTTACCAGCGCAGGTGAAGGGAATGGAGTGAATCAGCGAGTGACATTTTATGTACATGAATTTAAGTGGAGTTGGTTGGCTGATTGCCTGCTCGATTCTTCTTCGTTGGTTGGTTGGTTGGTTGGTTAGTTGGTTGGTTGATTGGTTGATTGGGTTGGTTGGTTGGTTGGTTGGTTGGTTGGTTGGTCACGTGACCAGATGGATGGATGGATGGATGGATGGATGGATGGACAGACGAATGGATGGATGGATATGGATGGATAGATGGATGGATGGATGGACAGACGGATGGATGGATGGATATGGATGGATGGATGGATGGATGGATGGATGGATGGATGGATAGATGGATGGATGGATGGATGGATGGATGGATGGATGGATGGATGGAGGGATGGAGGGATGGATGGATGAAACCACTGACAAATACCTTACAGATATAATAATATACAAAAACGTATACAAAAAAAATATACTATGAATGGATCGTCTGATGTCAGAGAGACTATAACTGACGGACAGATAAGTAAAAACACGAAAGAAAAGAATGAGAAAGCAAACTCGGTAGGTTTATCCGCCAAAGAAGCCAACACAGTAATCAGGTATAAGATGAAGAACAGGCGACTTGCCACTCTCTGACGAACGGCTCGGAAAGTAATCATGTGGGACGTGTTCAGCGAGAGAATATTGTTTGCTTAGGACTTACCACCCAAACAATGGCATTCATAACTCGCAGGGGCCCGTGCCACTGACGGCTAAAGGTCAATGTACTAGATCATGTTTTCCTCCTGGCATTTCCAAATATAAATAGTACCTATATGTGGATCTTGTATGACCGATATAACGAATACGAATACGAATCCTTGACACTGGTAACTGACTTCCTTTTGGAAACGACAACCTCAATAATTTTAAGGTGTCACAAGAGATATCTAACTGGTTGATTAAAGATGAGGTATTACCGGATGGATGGATGGATGGATGGATGGATGGATGGATGGATGGATCGATGCATGGATGGATCGATGCATGGATGGATGGACAGACGAGCAGACAAACAGAAAAATTGACAGATAGACAGACAAGCACACAAGCAGAAAGACTGACGGTTAGACGGAAGGATGGATGGGTGGGTGGATGGATGGATGGGTGAATGGATGGACGGATGGACGGGCGGACGAATGGATGGATGGATGGATGGATGGGTGGGTGGATAGGTGGATGGATGGATGGCTGGATGGGTGGATAGGTGGATGGATGGATGGATGGACCAGGAAAGAGATATACACATAGACATACCAACAGAAGGCAGACAGAAAGACAAGTAAATAAACGTGTGGATAGAAGTGGAACTTTCTATTATTTTTAAGAGATTTATTTTAAGTCGCCTGGGTTAGCCCTAGCTCTGATTTCTAATGGTTCTTTTCATTCGGATTTAAAAAGACTTTCTCCTGATGGTCAAAAATGATACACCAAAAGAAGACCTAGACAGAGCCGTGAAGCTTTACCGTCACAGACTACACTGATTAAATATCTCTCCTACTGATTGGTTGGAGTCACGATATAGTCTCTGATCTGCCGTTAGAGGCCATATTTAGGCCTGGAATCCGCTTACAGGCCTATGCCATTTGAAAAACTATGTCAATCCTCAGTGTCTGAGTGATCCTACAAAGCATGTTTTATATCTATCAGTAGCAAAATCGGTCGGCTTGGCAGTCAAACGTTCATGCTATGGCATTCACTCTGAAAGATTCTTTCACATATGTGCGGAAATAAAATCTAGTAATGAATGGCTCGATACCATGTTTATACCTATATCACAACGAAGACTATAGAATGAAAACTACTCAAGTCCTTTTTAATGAGAATTTATCTCCATGTGTTGCTCTTGTTGTTGATATTGTTGTTGTTGTTGTTGTTGTTCTTGTTATTGTTGTTGCATTTCTGGGGTCCATTTACTCCAGTTTTACATTTAATATTTGGATGCTTGCATCTTAAATTTCAACTGCTAACCTCTCACTGATTTTTGTTTTCTATCTCGACCTTGTTTCAATATGTGCGAAATATCACTTAGATACTTATGTTTCTCATGGGTTGAAATGCTGTATCATTCTTTTTTACAAAAATATTTCTAACTAAGAGATGAACCGTTGACAGTGCTACATACATGTATCTATTTTTGTTTCAGTTCCTTTTCCGTTTAATAAAATTTCTCATCTTTTAAGAAAGCAGTAACAAAAATGAAAACCTTGAATTGGAAGTTAGCAAACAGAAAATCATGGACATCAGATTAAACTATTCACTATTCACTATATGGCTAATATTTTAGTTTCATTAGCAAACTTCTCGTCTTTGAAAAGTAAATCAATGGAAAAAAGGTTGTTAGCAAACCAGCAATAAAATACGTAAAGCGATTCGGGATTGTTTTTGACATGCTATATTATTTCCCTATGCAAGGCACAAGGGCTGAACAAGCAGTGAAAAGAAGACAAAATAACTGTTCTTCTCGTCATTAGATTGATCACAAAAGCAAAACAAAACACACACACACACACAAAGAACAAAAAAAATCCACATACATACACAGACAGACACAGATACACAGAGTTCTTTGTTGCTCTATCTCCACTTCTGGGCTATTTGGAGATGTATGTCATATGAAAGAGGGCAATTAAATCTACCATATAATGTAATTATTTCACCGATCACTTGCCCAAACAGGCAGATTCTGAAAATCATTTTGTCCTATCTCGTATGTGCAACAACAGCTGCTGGACATAAAACATCAATTTTCTCAAATTGCGAAAAATGGAGATAGAGCAACAGAAAACTGAGCTCACAACATGTAGACACACAGACACACGACAAAATGAAATTATTACGATTGGAAAGCATTTCCCTCAAACATGAAGTTTTTGGAAGTTTTCAGGATGTAGGTCTGCAGCAAAGAGCACACAAGTGATTTTCCACCTCTTACTTAACATTGCTTGCTTCACGCCGTTCGCGCCTGGCAGAGGGAAGTCATGGAGCTGGTCAAAAACAATCCTCATTCAACCTGCAGATCTATATACAAAAATCACCACCGACTTTAAGTCTCTTCCAATAATGCTGAACTTTGCCCTCTAGGATGTTGTAGCAATTCTTATCATGACTGCTAATCTTTCTATCTTCTTCATAATGTTACACTTTGTGCTCATGATTTATTTTGAGGGCGGGGTGGTGGTGGGGGGGGGGGGGGGGGAGTAACTTCTTCTTTCCACGAAGGATTCTAAAGAAGACTTTGTCACTCTCCATCTTGAATAACACTATACTAACGAAGGGCTTGGTCTACTGAAAACAGCCGCAAAACTTTCACACAGAATCAAAGCACCCGTTTTGATGCTTTGTTATTTTTTGAGAGTTCTCTTAGACTTAAAACTCCTAGTCATGACTGTGCAAGTCTAGTGCCCCGGTGTTCCAAAGTATAGTACTTTGTAGTAAGTACTTGACTTATCATGACTAACAGGCTTTAATGATAAAGCTAATCTTAAATCTTGAGGAAACTTCTGGAATAAGTGTTAAGAACACAAATGTGTGAGGAGAGGAGTGGGAGGAGTGAGTGTGGGGGGGGGGAGGGGGGGGGAATACTTACTAGTTTAGAAGTGATGTTCAGATTACATGGAAAATAGTATCCATTCATTCATTTCATGCTTTATGAACCTTTCAGCCACCCGAAGGGGGGACTACCTCGGCCGGTAATCATCTCGGGTAGCAGCCGTGGTCATCATTCAGTTCTGTAGGTGTGAGTTTGCAAAAACTGCCCATCCAACATGCCTGAAGGATCAACAACAACAACAACAACAACAACAACAACAACATATTGGCCAAAAGAGTAAAATTGGGCTTATAGCTTTATTAGCATTTACTGTTTGCAAGTAACATCCCAGTGTACAACTGAAAAAGGAGCCAAATGGCGGGAGGACATTTGAGTGGTTGAATATCGCTTTTTAATTAATTATTTTTCAAATTTGTTTAAATTATTTTTTTATAAAGAACTGTGCTATAGAAATGGAAATTGTAATGGTTTTTGTTTTTCTTATTTCACTTTTTTTAGATTCTCTGATTATATTGGTATGGTGTTTTCCATGTTTTCTCTCCTGCTAATGACCGATGATAAATTTGAAAATGTGATAAATAATATTTATAAACTACAATGTCTGTATAGGTCCCTTGTTCCAATAGCCCGACCAAGAGTTTACAAAAAAAAAAAAAAAAAAAAAACCTAGTCTCGAAATCGATATACGAAAACTGTCAGACTGCGTTAAAAAAAAAAAAAAAAAAAGGGCCCAATGATCTCATTGTTTCAACATGCTAAAACCTGTATTACATTTCCCGCCCCTTGAAAAAAAGGACAAAAAAACTAAAACAATTTAAATGGCTGTTTGCATTTCACAAATAGCGCAGATGACGGGATAAAAATCAATGTGCACTAAATGCTCCTTTCACATGATAATTAAAGCTATTGAATGATCCACATAATACGTAAAAATACGTTTACACAGCAAATTAATACTGGACTAGACTGCCGTCAAAAACAAGGGTTGGCGGTATCGCTACTGCATGTAAAACTACGGCCCTCCTACTTCAGTGCCCTGTCTCATGATATATTGGCTGACATGATCGGTAATGTACCGCGGCTTTGTTTTCTTTTTCAAGCAAAGTTGTTACCTCGATAATAAGTTAAGTCTCCAATCCTGTGTTTGACAAAAACTGCTAATCAATATGAACTTTTTTTCTATTTCCCTTTTCAGAAAGACATCTGTGACATCTCAAATCTCCTAGTGATCTCCTGCCACATAACATGGCAAATGAGTTGTGAAGGAGATTTTCATCAACGTTCTATCGCCATGGTTATCACCAATGCCGCCTTTTTAACTCTTAGAAGAGTAAGACTTTGAACTTTGGAAAGTCTGAGAAACAATTCGAAATTCTCATATCTTTTTACGGCGACTACTTTCTATCCAACCAACAGTAGCCTTGTTTTAACCCATAAAATGCCCAGACTTTTGAATCTACATTAGAAACTGGGGAAATCATTTGAAACTCTCACATCTCCAGTTTCTTTTCTTTTTTTTTTTAAAGCTTCATAAGCATGTGAAATAATAACAGTTGAAAAAAGTCACTGCATGTAACCAATCTTCACACAGAAATGACTATTAACTTAAATACCTAGAGAGTTCCATGTCCTGTCTTCCCGCTGACAGTTACAGCAAACGTACAGCCTGCAAAGGAAAACGTCGTACTAAGGCCTCAAGGCCATGCAGGCAAGTCGAGGGCATAAGGCGATTAAAGGAAGATACGCTTGCGCCTCGATCTGCAAAAATCAATACCATGGTCCTGACAGTTTGCTTTCTATTTCCTCCCTGTTTTTTGTGGGGATAGGAGGGGAGGGACGGAGAGGGGAGGGGGGGTTAGTCTCTACCACCTTAATTATTCCTCATCTTATGTGACTGTCCGTGTGCACCTATTTAATTTGCCCATCGTTTTTAGAAAGAGATCACGTGTACTGATCACAGTCTTGCCCTTTCGAAGAGATATTTGCATGATCAAAATTTAAATTACCCAAAAAGTTTAACAGTGTTCGTTTAACAAAGCCTTACATTTACTAGAGAACCTTCGTAGGGATGCAGTCTTGGGTTACTTAGAGAACGGTTGTATAATAATGATTCAGGCGCGACAGGTGAGGTTTACCTATATATTGCAATAACTGGACTTGGCACTGTATTCAAATGCTCTCGGACTCTAAGATATACTACTATGAAAATATAAAACCAGTACCAACATCTACATCATCTACACATATACAGAATACTTGTATGCATGAATGCTTATATTTTATATATGTCACCGATGTCAAATGGGTGAAACAAACCAGATTCAATTTTTAAAGAGTGCGCTCTCTGACTATAAGAAGCTCCTGGACTTGTGCCTACACCTACACTTACGTGTATTCAATTTTATGTGAACGTACGCTCATAAAATATGACACACAGATAGAGAGAGTGTGTGTGATATAATACTGTCAGCTGAAATCTTCGAACCATACTGGTTAAGTTAATTATCATCAAATAGTAACTAAATAAGCTGACCAATTTAACTATATTATTGTTAAATAAATGCCCAACCAAACTGGTTAATTTAACTACTGTCAAGGAAAGCCTGAAGTATACTGATTAAATGCTAAATAATATTCTATGCCGCAGGCCTTATCCTAGGTAACAACTGAATGTCTCTGTTGATAACAAAGAAGGAAATTCTCACCAGTTTCACATAAATTAGAGCTGCAATATGAAAGTTATCAAAAGGGGTCCTATAAAAAACAAAGAAGCTAGAGGAAAAGAATGAATAAAAAGCTTCAAAATCTAAAAATCGATAACAAAAACCAATGACACTAAGGCAAGAAATGAGTCATCGAAATTTGGCACTGCCAGGAAAGTATATATCAGCAGATATGCCAAACCCGGGTTGTACCAGAGACTTATCTGTCTCCACAGAGGACCTGAATGATCTAGGCCTAACCGCAAGTCAATGATATACTTGAGTATACGATATTGCCTAACAAACAGCTTTACTATGGTAAAACATTACGGTAACTTTACATTGCCGAGCACTCAAAACTATTTTTACTGGCGATCAAAAGAACATGGATAGATAGATAGATAGATAGATAGATAGATAGATAGATAGATAGATAGATAGATAGATAGATAGATAGATA
>JBCEWB010133099.1:0-26860 GCA_039654565.1 Peronia peronii | reverse complement strand
TCAGAGCAGTAGGCAAAATTGGAAAGTTTTGATTGCTTGAGGATAATACATTGTTAGTGTATGTAGATTTATAACTTTAACCTAGAATATTTAATAAAATTATAAAATTCGCGGGGGGGGGGGGGGGAAGAAAAGGACCATTGGTAAAGTAGAGGATTAGAATTGCTCTGCAATGATATCCCTTTTATTGGTGCATTCCATAACAATAACAGAGAGAGAGGGAGAGAGAAGAAACAATTTTTGTCCAACTGGATTGATAGTGGCTTATCAAAATTGGGGTAAAATCCACTCTAGAAGTCATATTAAGTCAAAACACTTGGTAGGAAAAAAAGGCGAGATTTACTGACAACTTGAAACCCAAATCCGAAAGTCGACGCTAATGTTGTTTTTCGCGATCTAGAATTTGATCTGGACTCTACAGTACTGGTACAGGTATCTCAAAACTGGACAAGCGACGGTAAGGACTCCAAAATTATTATTTAGATATCCAGCCTAGATTTTGATTGGATTAGTACTATTTTAGCAGCTAGGCCTTCGCACTGAACTCAAAATCATGCCCCAAATACATGTACTAAATTACAGATCAGATCTAGAATCTAGATCTAGATCGCTCGGCCTGATGAGGCTAGGCCTCACAATTTGCTCATCGAAAGTTGAAGAGTTGAATGTGGCCATGCCAAATAGGCGTACAACTGTGCCCAGGCCTTTCTATCACGAATGTCGGTATTGTGAAGCGAAATGATGATTAAAAAAAAAAAAATTGTTAAAATTTATTTTATTATTATTTTCTTCTATTTTGATAGAATTGGCAATTCTGACTAAAATTTGGATCGCTGGTGAGAGAAAACGAAAAATAACGGACAGAAAACAATATTATTGACAACCCCTGTCATATTTGGATTATAGTCCATGTATTATAATGTTAATTTTTTCCGGGAGCTCACAGTCATCTGTGGCCAAATGGACAAGTAACCAGACTGATATTCTATCAACCTGGGTTCGAATCTCAGCCATGCCATACTTTTTGTTGTTTTTTTTCGTAAATATTCATTTTCAAATGAAAATTAATATGTGTGTATTTGACATAGATTTTGTATTTTTATTTTTTTGTACAATTTTGAGGGATTAATTGGAGGAGATGCTTTCGCTAGGTATATCTTGCGGAGGTCATCAACTGAGAGTGGAGGGTTCATCTCTACTTCAACGTGTCTACTTCTATAAATGTATATATTTTATTCTCTGTTCCTTGTAACGTGTGTGTGTTTGTCTTTTTGACAGAAAGTTTGTATTTTTCTCTCTTTTTGTTTTCTTTTTGAGAGTGTAGTCGAATCAGATGTAGAATGGAGAGATCTGGATCTAGATCTAGACCTCATTCAGTTCAAATAAAAAAGATCGTCGAGCTTGATGATAAACCTAGACCATCATTTATTGATAAGCATATTTTTAGCTGAAAGTGTTTAATTAAAGCTGCACGCACATGCCTCCCACCTCCTTCCAAAGGAACACGACGTGGACTTAAAACTTAACGATGACACGGAGTGAATAAGTCCGGCTAGACCTCGAGACTAAACAGAATTAAGTCCGGCTAGCCATGGCCTAAGAAGAAATGCATAAAAATTTCTTTGTTACACCACTCACATGATGCCACAAAGTTTCATTGCACATGTGATTTTTCATTCCTTCCCGGATATTTGGTGCTAACTTGTGAGCATGCTTCAGTTCATTGTATTAATTATTATAACATTTTGCAAACAAGGGCCTGTCAGCATTTTAATAATTTTTAAATCTAATGAGGTTCTTGATGATATTAAATAATCATTTTACCAGTAAAAAATACATCTTTTTTCCCCTCTGGTCTTACAGTCAATCTGATCAGTTTAATGATGCTGAGCTATCACTATCAGAAGACTGCTGCACTACCAGTCCCTTGAAAATGCCCATTTTTTCAGATCACAGAGTTGGCAGTGTAGTCAGTTTTGATTATGTTAATGACATTCTGTTCATGTGAATCACATTCACTGGTATTTTGGCTGAGAGAATATTGGGTTTTCTTCAGGGCTGTTAAATCAGAAATGAAAATACATGTATATTGTATCTTGAGCCATTGATTTGATGTCCACTGAAAAGTAAAAAAGACAAAAAAACTTATCATTATGATGTGTTATCAGTCTTCTGCCATACATTTGCTTTGTTGTGAAAAAATCAACTTCATGCTTGTGACAGAAATGAATTTCTTATAATTTATGTGTTTGTCTAAATATATTCAACAGTAGACATTTCCTTGGAGTTGCTCAGTAACTTGTGGCAAGTGACACAAAAACTTTTGCATTCCAGTTGTTAAAAGGAACTGGAACACAGATGAGTTCAAGTTTTCAGTCAGTATACATGTTATATTGTACATGATGTGAAATTAAAATATACTTTACATACGAAATCTTAGAACTTCAAAGTATCCAAGATGTTGAAGCTCTTCCTATATTAGGAATTGTCATCAGCTGTACTAATTTGAAATTTGAATGTCATGTTTTTTTATGGTCTTGTTAAATAAAATTATTGACTGGGTTCTGAAATAGTAAAGAAAGGAGATAATTTTATTTTTACGCTTTTTAAGTTGGCTGTGAATTATTAAACTATTTTGTTAAAAAGAAAATGGATCTATTTTTGTCAAGAAATTTGTGGTTATTTTCAGCTGTTAAATGTATAAGAATTTTTTCAGGGTGTGCTGTAGAATAATGTATGATAGTTCCATTTTGCCATTTCTCCTCCCAGTTTCTTTTTGTTATTCAACCATTTCCTGATAAAATAAAACTGCCATTGTTGTTTATGAAAATAAAACACTGTAAACAAAATTCTGTTTTTTTGTATAAATATATTTCTTGCCTTCATTTTGATAAGTCATCTCGGTCTTTCTCTTTTCCTCTCTCTCTCTCAGTCAAGGCATTGTCAACCACCATACACTGTGACATCTGAGTTTTCTTGCAAAAAATTGCACATTTGAATGAAATCTGATTCTTATCAAAATATTGTTCTAGTTTTGTTTCCAGGGAAATGCTTAAACAGAGGGTATGTCCATATCTGGCCAATATAATGGCTCAATGGGGAGAACACTGAGTGATGCCAACTGTCTCTGAACATATAAAGAAATAACTTGTATTGTAAAACTAAACTGAAGTACTTAAATCACAAACACATGAAAGAAATTGTTTTGCATTCCTTTTATTCAATATCCAAAAGATTATAATTCCATGTAACCTGTTTGGGCAAGCAAAAACACAAAAAGTGAGGGAATGGATCAAAACATACATTTGCACTATCTTAGAAGTTGCTCCCAAATTGTAATGGCAAACTGAAGCTATGTGGGCTAACTGAATATGTCCTTAGAAGTGAGAAGAACACCTGATTCTCTTAACTCTTTAATCACTGAGAATGAAGTCACAGATGAAAAGTCACCATGTGACAAACTCCATATTACCAGGAGAAAGAAAAAGTGCTTTCTTTAGCAACATTTTTTTAGTGAACAAGTGATCACAAGTAAATTCTGTGAGTTGGTCCCTTCGAGAATTGGTCAAGATTGAAAAAGTTTAAACAGTAAATAATGATGAAGTCAAATCAAATTTATGAACATAATACAGTAGAATATATGTATGCCTACCATTTTTTAACAATGTTCCATAAGCATGGTTTTTAACTTTCTGGGGAAAATCAATGATATAAGCATATACAGTCAAGTCTGATTAAAATCAATCAAGGGACCAAACAATGTTGATATTATAGAGTTAATAACTCTATACAAAAATATAAAGAAAAAAAAAAACAATAGAAGTGCCAAGAGGGGTTGACTTCAAGCAAGAACTTACTTTTGATTTAAGTGCACTGCACTGTAATTCACAATATTAAGATTTAAGGCAACATGACAAGATACATGTTGTTGCCGCCGCCGTTTGCTATCCTCATGTGGACCAAAACTGGCCAAATCTGTTCTATAATGGGATATATGTAAAAATAGCCCCTTCCCTATGTCCTCTCTTAATTTCAATATATTTTGACTACTAGAATGCACGTTTGAAGCAGTGATGTCACGTGTGAACAGTAACAAAAAGCAAAGACTGCTATCTGTGTGGGTGAAGCTGTGGCTATGTGTGGAAAAAAAAGAAAAGAATTGGATACTAAACACTTAGGAAAAATTTCTGGCAATCACAACTGAGGTATTGTTAATAATATGTAAGGACCACACAAACATATAACCACCTGATTTTTATCACTGTACTGTAAAAACTAAATCTACAAAACAGTTTCTTCACTCTGGCTAACGGCGGCGATAAGATGTCTTATACATGTATTTACATTATGCGTATACAAAGAACATCTACATGTATACAGTATGTGCCAAATGAGAAACAATAAACTATTAATTTGTACAAACTGCATGGCTATTGCTCACTAAACAAAACATTTAGTTTTGAGAACAAAGCAAAAAGAATACAGGCGTAAATACTAGCACACAAAACTTTGAAATTTGAGCCACAAGACTATAACCTAAACTGGTGAGATCAAATTATCAAAATGAGCATGATTTTTTTTTTTTCAGGGTCTGGACAATAAACTGGAGGGAAACTAGATCTAATTTACTACAGAGTGACTGATGTATGACTGAAATAATGTAAAAGCCAGTTTACTTTTCAACAACAGCTGTAGTGACATTTTGCTCAATGTGACGATCTTATACATGTACCATAGTCCCAATTTATGCCTCATAATTATCTTATTACTAAATAAACTCCTTTATATCACTTTATTATCAGTTTTTCTTCCATGAGTGCTATAAACCTGCCTGATGGGCAAAAATTAACAAAAAAAAAAAAAACATAATTGTGTATTCTTGACTCACACTCACATCTCCGTGGCATCTGGATGGATGACACAAATTTACAGATTCAAACAGATGAATTTGTATATCACGGCTCATTCTATCATACATGATACAGACCTAGCCATGGAGGTTGGGCTGGAGAGAGAAGGTGGAACCATCAATGGACAGACCCTGCAAAATTAGTTTTTGTAAATTATAACTGTAAGCTGAAAGGTCAACAAACCTTTTTCCAAAATCATATGAAAGCCTACTCATGTAGAATTTATGGGCCAGGTAAAGAATACACAACAGCACAATCAATGATTGGTTAAGTTATTGGCTATGCACAGCTCTTCGCCTCTCCTCTCTGTCAATGCTGCATCTGAATAATGTTTAGCATGTACTAAACTACCAGAATGTGCGGTTGGTGGTCGGTGTTTCTCCACTGCGTGGCACTTCAAAATATTATCATAATATAGTACAATGGCGGCACATGCCGTTTCTTAAAGTAAACAAGATGGCACTGACAAGAAAACAGAAGTTAGCTTTGTCACTGAAATTACTTGCATGTTAGAATAGCGACAAGAGGCTGCTGAATGGCTAGACCACAGACTAATCAGATGAAGCGGAGGGCTCTTCAATCCGTGCTGCTTTATGGAAGCTGCCTGACTGTCTGCCATGCTGGTTTTTCTATATATGGTCAGGCAGCAGTCTTTTACTTGTTGAGGCAGGTCTCAGGGGAGCCCTTATTAACCGGCAGACTGACCCCTCAGGCTATGAGCAGGGCACGGTAACTGCGCTTGGCAGTTCTTAACTTCTATGCAAGCGGAGCAGTTAGTTCCAGGCCCAGTGCAGCAATAAATTACATGGGCGACAGGTGATTGTGCCTCTTAGGACACCAGGAATTCCGGTTGCAAAGGAGACTTTGAATTTCTATAATTTCGATGCACTTTAATGTGCTGATATTCATAGCCAAATCTCACAGGAATTGGTGCAAATTTACAACCATATGAAAGCTCAACATCCTGCCTGTCATCCATTTTCTCCATTTCTTGCGATCTTTGCACGTCTTTTAGTAATGACTTTTCGAAATGAGTATGTAATTCGGACTCTCAGACGATTGAAAAATTAAATAAAAAATTCCTGTAGACTCATTTGAACCACAGAAATTTTTGTCTACCGTCTAATGTTAATATTTCAGACACTTCTTAGTCCATGTAAATAAAAAATGGTTTAGTACACATTAGTGTCAGTTTTAGGTCAATATGTATAATTTCTATTTTCAAGATTAAAAATGTGATATTCTCAGTACTAAATGCTAAGTTTATGTAAGAAAAGAACAATAATTACATTTTTTATATTCTTTGGGCACAGATTTGTTGGAAACAATAAATAAATTTGGAATGTTTAGAATATCTTGACAAATTTTATCAGATTTGTAGAGAAGTAAAAGATTAGGGAGGCCAACAAAATTTGAAACATCTACTTTTGCACAAGTTTTGAAACCGATTTGGCACCATATTTCAAAAGCAAACAAAGGTAATATAAATATTCATCAACAGGCATATAATGTGTACAGCAAAACAATATGTTCCCAACAAAGCAGGTTTCTGTGATCAATACAAGGAAGGATCTTCAATCAAAATATTCTCAGTTACAGGCAGGATGAATATCATGCAAATAGATACAGTTGCAACAGAAGCAAATAGTTCTCAATATTTGCTCCCTGATTTTCATTCCACATCAGAAACATTAGAAAATAGCAGAACCCTGAGCTCTACACATTACAAGCAGATACGAGTAGGCTACATCACTGCCCTTCCTCTTCCCAATTCCTGCTCCCCCCCCCCCCAGAAAGAATAACATTCAAAACAGAGCAACATTTTGCCAATCAAGTTTTTCACAACTGTCGATTCTGCAGAGCAAACAGGTCAATATTGTACGTAAGTTCTGTTAAAGAAATTCTTAACAAACTGATCATGCCATTGAAATCGGGACTAATCCGTACAAATTTTAGTGATTTAGAAACCTTAATACGTGGACTTTCTAATCTTTAAAACAAAATGAATCTCATGGTTCCAATTTTTGGTGATGAAAAGAAAATAGCGGAAGAGCTAAGATTTGTCGTTACATCAATAGGCAGCGTGTACCCAGTCACAGGAAAATGAACATGGTGGGCACTCAGCCCCCTGGCATGACTTTCGTGACATCACACAAAGAGAGCGCTCCGTCTGGTTAGTCTGTGGGACAGACTAAGGAAATAAAGTTAGAAAGATTCCGATCTTTTTCTTTGAAAGAATCAAATCAGTTTTTGCAATACATGAGCATGATCAGTGTAGGATTTGATGAAGCAAGGTCTAGTTCTTCACACTCCAGTAGCGATCTCCATACTAGTCTACAATTCTAGTTATTTTCCCCCATTTTTTGTAGTGCTCTCTAATCAACTTTCTACTATATAAAAAAAATCAGCATAATTTAGATGATCCCACTAATGTTGATATATCAGACTGCATTATATGTAAGCTACATGTAATAGAGATATTGATATCAAGTCATTCTACTCTGAGGTGAGAAAACATTTAGTGCATATTTAATTGAAGACATGAGTATTTACTTCCATGGTATAACATCACTTGAAATTTAAGATTTGTATGAAACACTCAAAGTTATGGCAATTTTGCAGTGACATCTTTTCTCATCTTGTGCAGCTGTCTTATTTCTGTCACCAAAATCATCCATTCATCTCCACTTGCTCTCTGCTTTGAAATGCTTTATCTGGACACCGACCTACTCTCTCCTCCTTTATGCTCCAGGTTGAATTTGTTCAGAAGATCTCGAAAATCATTTACAAGGTTGTATTGCTGAAAAAAAAAAAAAGAAACATAACTAACTGAAAAAAAAAAAAAAAAATTCAATAAAAATTATAAAAAAGACGACACAAAAGTTGGAAAATTAAAGACAAACTTGAGCAACCTTCACCTATGCTGTCAAACTCAAAGCCCATACAATTAATGCATGACAGATGCTTATTCAACAAGAGAGCACTGTCAGTGTCACACTCACCTTACTCTAGTACTGTAAACACACCTTTCTGCCAAGCCAGCAAACTTCTGTTTAGCCCTGATACACAACACAACAAAATATTCTATAATCTGCCTTCCACTCAATTTATGATCAGCATCTTTTTCTAGGATTGAATCTTTTTCATATTCATCGACTAGATCCTCCTCTTGAGTTTTCCCTTGATACGATAGACAAACATACAGTCGAGCACAGAAAACTAAACATGCTTATCTCTAACTTATGGAAATGTCGAATGGCGTTAAAGGCCCTATTTAAATTTCTACATCTTTGTATTGTTAACATGCATTTCTCGAACAATTTCACATTATCTACCAGATCTCAAAGCGGCAGAATGTCTGGTTATCCCCATTTTTTCTGGCCTTGCTTACCCCAGGCTACTGGTGATAATGAAAAGACATGTGGGAGTGGTAGAGGCAGACAGTCTACGGTGTAGGTCTAAAATTCACTGAAGATGAAGCACTGGGAGGGGGTGATATTGTATTTGAGCAGGATGGTAGACTAGACCAGACACGCTGTCTGTATTGCAAGGACTAACCATAGATTACATGACGCAATGCAAACCGTTGGGGTGGGAACGCAATGTCTGAAAGACAAAGGGTGACGTCATGTAGATGAACTGAAGGGCGCTAATTCCAACAATACTGTTAAGATCAGACCACATTAGGATTCCATTCTTTTGTAAAAAAGGCTGTCACAGAAACCTCAAACACATTTTTCTATCCACAAGAAATTTGAGTTTTCCATGCCCGACTGTACAAAGAAACAAACAAATACAAATTAAGAAGTTCTATCATAATACAACATGAATACTGATACAGATGTTCTGTTTTTGTATCAGAAGTTCTTTATAGTGCTTACCTTCACGGACTGAATGGCAGCATTCCCTTTCACTTCTTTGACATGCTTGATTGCTTCCTCCGCACTGAGACTCTCATCCAAAACCATCATGAGACAAACAGCCACTAGATTTGCCAATACACATACACAACAACAAGAAGGAATGAATGTACACCCCAGATGTTATTTAATTTATCATAATATACAATGTATGTATATTACATGAAGCTGTTTTCATGATAAAGCAATTGCTCTGTTGAGGAAAAAATAATCTATTTTATGCATACTCTCATGATCAGAAGCAACAGATTGTTGAAAGATTAAATACCATTTTGCACATTAAGGTCATAACATCCCATTAAAGTATTATCTTTTAATATGGTAATACTCTTAATATAATACAGCATTTTAAGAGTATATGGTTGCAAAGTCCATTGCCAGCTTTTAACGAGACAGCCAAAATGTCATGATTTTGTGGCAAAAGTGATAGCTGTCATCTGTCAATAACATCACGCACTTTAGTAGGCTTTCTCCTGAACGGATGTATCATTTGATTGGGAACAATCTTCAGATCAAACCTCTAAAAATTTTTCATTCATGGAATATCAAATGTTACTAGCAATACTTGTACCACCATAACTTTTATATGTTTATGTAGGTAGGGACAAAAGCCCTATCCTAGTTATCCAATTTACAATTGTGTGCAAAATTTAAAAAATAATAATAATAATAATAATACCAAGCAACCGTAATTTTTTCTAAATTTATAGTACAGTGGTCTCCATCCTAAACCCTACTACCTAAGAGCCCGCCTCTGCTGTGAAACGGAATTTTTTCTTCATAATTTACCCCTCTAAGAACCCACTCCCAAATAAAAAATCAGCCTAAGAACCCGATGTCAGGTTAAGACCTGCATCATATTGTCCAGAGAAATGCATAGTGCTAGGTGTGCAGTAAAATGGGGAGGGCATGGAGGGATATGAGTGAAGACTGATATATTACTGCATATTCAGGCCACACATTGACTAGCCCATAACTGTTTTTTATTTTACAACATGTAGGGCAGCACCCATGATTAGCTCTGTGTACATGAGGAAATAAGCTTAGTCTCCTGACTGGTCAGATGTTTTCCTACTTTGGTTGGTTTGACTATTTTAAACACTTAAATTACTTGTACAATTATCTGCAAGGTAATATCACAATATCATGTTTTCATTCAACAATGATGTCATTGCGTGAAAAAAATCAATATTTGAACACTTCAGTGGGCATTATTGATGACATTATAATAATCATTATAACATTTTAAAAAAGATAGGAATTGTTAGATCTACTTACAAAACATATACACACACAGGGAGTAAGTTGTTCTTATTCGCATAGATAAAATGTTATTTAATGTTACCGATCAACTACATGTAATCACAGCAGTCAGGACAATGATCAGGTGCTCTGCGCAACTTTTCAATCCGACTAAGAGCCTGCTTTTTTTTGGTCTCCCGATGAATGGGCTCTTAGGTGGAGGCCACTGTATTTTGCACACAAGGGCTCCCTTACTTCATAATCAGTTCATTCAAGAAAAATTTATGACTAAATACATGTACTCCTTTCTACTACAGTGGTCTCCGCCTAAGAACCCGTTCATCGGGAGACAAAAAAAGCGGGCTCTTAGACGGATGGGTTCTTAGGCGGACTGAAAAGTTACGCAACCCATCTGACCACAGATTGTCTTCACTACTATGATTAGTTGACCATTATCGTTAGTTAAAGTTTTATCTATGTGAATAAGTACACCTGATTCCCTGCGTGTGTTATAATTAGATCTAGTTATTCCTGATCTTTTTTTTTTAGCTTATAATTACATCAATACTGGCCAGCGTTTGAACGTTGAGTGAGTTTTCACACAATGATATCATTATTGAAAACATGATGTTGCTATGCTACCCTACGGATAATCGTACGAGTGACTCAAGTGTTTACAGATCGACCAAAATAGCAAAACAACTGACCAGTCAGGAGGCTAGACTTACTCCTCCTTGTCCACAGAGCCAATCACAAGTGCTGTCCCACATATTGTCAAACAAAGAAATGGTTACGGGTTAGTCCACAGTGTGGCCTAATTATGCAGTCATACATCAACCATCACTTCCACTCCTTTGTCTACTTGTTCTCTCCATCCCTGTCCCCATTTTACTGCACATCTAGCACTGTGCGCTTCTCTCAAGTGGACAATATGATGTAAAATTACACCATAAGTACTCGCATGTCTTGGCCCAACACCGGGCTCTAAGGTGGGATTTTTAATTTGGGAGCGGGTTCTTAGAGGGGTAAGCTATAGAGGAAAAATTCCGTTTCATAGCAAAGGTGGGTTATTAGGCGGACCGGGCTCTTAGGCGGAGGGTTCTCAGATGGAGACCACTGTAATGATATAAATTACATCAATAACAAATCCAACCAACAAGTAACTTACCAACAACTGAACGTCCCAGGCCACCAAAACAACTGGAATAAACAGTAAAAATCCATCAACCACACAAGAAATGAAATAAGCCTTTTTGAAATACAAAAAAAGAGTGCCGCTGCCAATAAATAGATTATGGCCATAAAACGTATAGAAAATCCACAATGTTAAAAGTCACTGGTTCTGTATTTTCGTAAAAAAATCAATTATACGACTGTATTGTCTTATATTTATATAATAGTGCATTTTGTCCATACTACAGTGACCTCTGCTTAAGAATTCATTGCCTAAGAATTTTATGCTGCTGCAATGCAGAATTTTCCCTATAATTAACCTACCTGCCTAAGAACCTGTCCCAAAATGAGAAATCTGCCCAAGAGCCCGGTGTAAAGCCAAGAGAGGCAACACTCACAGAGTGTTTTTGATGTCAGATTGTCCACTTGAGGGAAAAGTACACTGTGAGGTGTTTAATAAAATGGAGGAGGGGGTGAAGAGAACAGGGGGCAGGAAGGGGGACATGGAGAACCTCATCTTGACTATATAATCAAGCCACATGTGGCATAGCTCACGAGCATTGATTAAAATTTCTTTGTTTGCCAGCACGTGGAGCAGTGCCCGTGGTTAGTTCTGTTCATAGGAAGGAATGTTTAGCCTACTGAGTGGTCAGTTTTAAACATTGGCTTAGGTGTGATGATCCAAAAGGGCAATATAGCCCTAGATTTATCATGTTTCCATTCAACAAAGCTACCATCACATGGAATTCACTAAATATCTGAAAGACGCTGGCCATTATTGATGAAATAATAGACCAGGACAGGTTAGGAACTGTTGGTTAAAAAACACACACAATGGCGAAACCTGTTCTCATGGTAACAATCAACTAATCATTGTCACTCAAAGGTCAGTTTGCCTTAAAGCCTGTTTTTTTTTTTGTCTCCTGGTGACTGGGTTCTTAAGTGGAGACCACTGTGCTATCAGCAAAAACAAATTTATGACTTTTAAAAGCCTCTACTCTGTACTTAGTCCACTGTAGAATAAAAAATAATAATTTTCATTTTATTTATAAATCGTACGTTTTAAAAATGCTTCTGTCATAATCAATGCAGATGAACAATAGATCAATGTAGATGAATAATAGATTCTTCTTTATGGACAGTCAACAAAATATTATTCACTAAACAAATACAACACATTAAAAGATTCTAGGCCCAGCCAGAATGTATGATTTCACATTTGATTCATTTTAATAAACTTGTGAAAGTTTATGAGAAACATTAAAACAACGACTTAAAGACTTACTGAATAACGGTCTTCTTGCCTGCCATAAGACAAACACGCAATTCCTCAACCATTTTCATCAGGTCTTCGAAGAGAGGAACTTGACCATCGCCAATAGGATAATGATGGACTGTCAGACCAGCTTCCACATACTAAATATCAAATTATTGATCCTATCTGACCATCAATTGAATCAATTCATATATATTTAAAAAATAAATAACTTTAAAATCCTGAATGACAGAGCAATTCATTACACATATGAAGGGTTCAACGGAAAAACTTGTGATGTCCATTTCAGAAATTTTAGAACATCAGACATTAATATTGCTGTATTTCAAACTATTTTGATAAAATCATCATACTTTTTTTTATTATGTATGATGAAAAATGGATAAACTAGAGCTCGCAACAGGTTTTACAGACATGGTAATCAACAGTAGATCACACTCTTCTCAAAAGTGTCAAAATGTGACATCATGAGTTTTCCGATTGGGCCTTAATATGCGTTTAGTTTGGAAGCAATTATGGGGGCTAATACAATGTAATTGAGCAGTTTCACTTTTGCAAGCAAAAGAATGCTACTTTAGAATTTTTATCACAGTTTCACTACAAAATTATGGACATGCTAAACAGCAAATGTTGAGAGCTTATTTTGCATATCGTACAGACATTTGTGAACCACTATCTTTAACACTTTGAGCAAGAATGTAATCAGCTATACTATTTACTATTTGCAACATGAATGAAAGTACAAATATACTTATTGCTATTGGCCAAGAAAGCAAAATCTGCTACACTGCAGACCATGACTAAGATAAAGTATCACCTTATATACAAACTGAATAACACAGGATATTTTAAGTCAAAATATTTTATCGTCATATTGACACTGTAATATTATTGACCCTCCCATCAGAGAGAGAGAGAAAGAGAGACTGTCACGCACAGAGCAAATAATGTTGGCAATTGTAAATTTACATCTAATTTATACTCTCATAATAAAGCCTAGTGATAACTGATATACAACAATTGATCAAATATCCTTAACCCTAGAACTGTCAAGAGGCAAATCTGTTGAAAGATTCAATCAGTATTATTTGCATATGAATGACTTTCTTAGTAACAAACAATTCCTTGTCTTACATTGCCACTTAGGTTCAACTGACATGTCTTGGACATAGAATAAATACAATCACAGAAACACTGACAGTCCAGCAATTTCTTCTGATATTTTGGGGGTTAAAGTAGGCCCGTTTCTTGAATTTGGTATCAGTCTATGATTATAACAAAGAAACAGGACAAAATCAAAGCTGACCTGCTCCAGAATAGGTTGAGTACGATACCAGTAGAATTCTCCCTTTGTGCATAGACAAAATACATCTTCCACTCCCTCAGTCTTCAAGCATGCTGCAAATCAAAAACAAAACAAAAGAATCTGTTTAATTAGATATCTCTATGTTTTCAATAAGACTCATAGGTTCCAATTCATATATTTTGTTGATCAGGAGGTTTGACATTGTTAATGAATTTCAGGTTATAGATGTTTTAGTATAATTATGGAAATTCAAACTCAGGAACCTGAAATTTCTGTCATATTATTAGCAAATACCCAATTCTTTGCACTAGTAAAGCAAGAGCCAGTGATTTCACGCTAGGCAAATAGGAATTTCTGAAAATATTTCTGATGAACCTATAATTGTTTCATACCAGGACTAATAAGTTCCCTGGCTCCTAGGCAAACCCAGTATATAATAATGTCTTACTAAGCACACATACCAATATCATGATGCAAACTCCTCCACGTTTCCTTGAATCTGCAACCTTGAGAAAAAAATATGATGAAATACACAGGATGAGAGGATGTAAATGACAGATAATGCACATAACATGAATTATTTCATGATCAGATGCCATAACAACTATGTTAGTCTTGTTTCAACATTTTCTGACTGCTCCCTTCATTTCAAAGATTGTCAGGATTTTATTTGCAATTACTGTATTCATTATGAAACCACAAATCCTAAATTTGCTTATCAAAATACTTTTTGAGTGACAAGAATTACCATGTACAGTCAAGGAATAGATATAAATTTTAAACACCAGATATGTAAGCTAACTCTTACAACAGGGCAAGCTTTGATTAAGGCATATATATTATTCTAGAGTGCCATCTGAGAGACAGAGAGCCCAAGCCACATGCTAAAAACCAGCAGATTGTCAGAGAAATATAAGTAAAACAGACAGTCAAAAGGTTTCTGCAAATGGTCCTCACAAAATTATGAAGAGAGATTCTTTTGATGCTGGTTATAAAATACATACAGAGACTTGCAGTAACACTAATGCTGGCCCCTAACTCAAACAAAAGTCAGATCTAGATCTGAAAAATTGTACTGCATCAAAATACAGAAGCTGAAATATAATATTTTGTGCTGTCTACAGAGATCTTCCCAACATTTTGTTTACAGTTTACAAAGTAATGAACTTGTGTAAAAGAAAGAGCAATCACCTGGTAATCCACAAATACCCAGTGCTTGTTCACATCCAACAAAGTCTAGGTTTAACCTGAAAGATAAAGACATAGAAAAATCACTCTTCTCAATCACAAAGCAAACATTTCTTGTAGGTTAAACATGTGATACCAAACATGGTAAACCATTCATAGGTAAGAGAGGATTTTTTATTTTTCCCCATTTATAATGAAAAATTTGTTATAAAAAATATTCAATAGTTATCCAGTTTAAATGATTTGCAATTTGATTACTTGGGGTATAGATCTATAGTCACAAACTCATTAACAGATAAATTAATAATCCAGCATTCAAATTGGTTAGTTCACAATTTTATTTACCAGTCGATGGGAAATGGTGACAAATCAAGATTCTCAGCATCCTCGATGTCTGACAAGTCTGCCTGATCTTCCATTTGTGCCTCACAGGAGTCTGCTGAAATCTCATTAGCCTTGAAAAAAAAAAGTTGTATGTTTAAAAGTGCAAAGTTTCTATTTAATTTTTTTTTCTGGCTCTATTGTTTCATGATAACCAGAAGCCTCAAGACATAGCAAATTTATTCAATAAATTCTATCTTATAATTCATTAAAGACAAGAGCAGGACCTAGCTTTTTCCCCCCTTTTTGTTTTATCATTTCTTAAATAAAATCAAAGGAGAGAGGCATTCATTTTTAATTATAGACAGTTTCTGAGTCAGATGAACTTAATAAAATCCAAAAATTCTGACATAGTTGCTGCTTCCATGAAATGGCCACTTGGTTATTCTTGAATCCCATCTTGTAAATTTATGAGGCCCATTTTTGTCGAAAATGACTCAAACTTTATCTCTGGCATCTCTGATTCTTCCATCATTAGCATCTAAATCAGCACCTGGTTAAAACTTGTTGTCCAGTCCTGGCATGTTTACACTAGCTTGTCTTGCATGATTCACTCAAAAACGATACTCAATTTATGTAACGAAAACATTCAGGTTTCACATTATATGAAAGCCCATGTAGCTATAAAAACGACCCAAAATCCTTTCACAGTTGTCATCAATAGAACAGACCACGATTTTTCACGATTCTAAGTTATTACCGAAAAGGCAAAATATTTAACAATAAATCAGGAATATGAACATTTCATCAATGAGATATTTTGAGACTAGCCACATGCCCAAGGGATCACTGCTGACATATGGATTTGGAATAAACATAATAATAGGTCTGAAGTTATAATTCATCAAAAGCTACTGTAAGCACAGCAAGTGCACAAATCAGATTGTGAGCAACAATCCCTCAGTCATATGGACCAACCTCGAAATACTACACTGCTGCCTGTGGGTGTGGATAATGCTCGCAATAATCTCTCAGTCATATGACCAATCTTGAAATATTTCATTGTAGCGTTGTGGCTTAACTAATAATAATGGGAATGGACAGATCTACTCTGATTATGATTCTATCCAAGATCAAATCATCATCTAGATCAGAGGTTCCCAGCCGGTAGGTCGCAAACCCCCTGGAGAGTCCCGAAGCCTTGGCCGGGGGGGGGGGGGGGGGCCTTGCTAGAAGTAACTTGGGACAAAATTGATTTCAACTCATCAATTACATTTTTTTTATGCTCTTATATTTTTTTTGTTTTTGCTTCACAGTGAAAAAAAAAAGGTGTTAGAGCTGTTCAATGTCATAAGATGACATTAAATAAATAACCAATTAAAGGATCCGTGAATAATTTTTTCGTTCGATGTTTCTTTCCCTCTGGCTCTCCATCACAGAAAATGAAATGTAAATTAAGCTGCTGGTAATTGGGGGTTGCTTGGGTTTCAAACTTTTGGGTATGGGGTCATGAGTGCAAAAAACATTGGGAGCCACGGATGATACCCCCCTGGTGCCGGTCTGTTTCTACTACAAAGTCACGAAAATGGCACATTATCGATTACTGCATTCCAATTATAAAGGAACATCTGGACTGTTGGCGTTGTCTGAGTATTTTAAATGACAAAATAAACATTTATGGTTGATTAGTTATTGGTGTTGTGCTGTTTACTTTAGGGTTAGGCAGGATTAGGTTTAGGGTAGGGTTAGGTATATATATATAGATCTATATAATATATATATAAGAATAAAAAAAAAAAAAAAGGATAAATGGAATAGAATCATTGTATTTTTGTAGGAGGTGTTTGTAAACTTTGTAAACATAATTAAAATGAGAGCTAAAGCTAGAATGGCCATGGTAGAGGTAATATAATTATATATTATAAAATTAATATTTGGTATACGGACTACATTCTAATAGACTTAAATTTGCAAAGCATAATCATGCAGTAATAGACCTGTCTCGATTAGCGCATTCTGCAAACCCCCCCCATCTATTTTTAGACTTCCGTAGAAGAAACAGACCGAGACCACAAAACCATTGGAGTGCCCTGATCTGGATCTGAAGGCCTATTAAATTTTTCCTTTATGCGATCTGAGATCAACATGCAACACAAGGATATTTCATGCAGCTTTTCTTCTCTCTCTCCCCCCCCCCCCCCTCCCTCCATTATTAATGTAGAGTAATTTTGAGTGAAGATTTCTTCCTGGCAGGGCCCTCTTGTTCTCTGGCTGAAATTGCCCCCTATAATTTGAAAGACCTACTAAACACACGACTGAACTGAAGTTGTAATTTTGATGAACCTTTTCTCGTTTGCTGCAACTTCGTAGCCCTTCCAATAAATTCATTATGAAAGAACAACGCATGTCGTCTTGATCTAGAGTGCCAGTCTAGATCTAGATATCTGGTCTAGATCTTCTGGAGTCTAGATCTAGATTCTCTATTTCAATTTCCCCATCGGTATCACTTACCATTGATCACAATGTCTTAATGCTATATGAAGATAAATGACGGTTTTAGCGTGAACCTCACAGGTGAAATCTTTTGAGCTGATCCCCTGCTGGCTCACTAAGATCTATTCATAAATCGTTTGAGTCGTACATAACATTCCCGCCAAAATTTACAAAGTTTCTCCATAGGACGGTGTTGAATTGACTTTTACTACCTGATGTTTAGACGGACATTAATGGTAATAGCAGGAGAAATTAAGAAAATTTCTTTGTCTTGGTTAAGTATTTTATATCTTTGGTCCTCAAAATCGTTCAGTGTGACTTCTGCTTCACCATTAAACATCCTAAGACTGCATAGCAGATAGGGCATGTTTTGCAACCCATTTAGTTTATTTCATTTGTTGCTCATCCTTCCATCCTTTGCTGGCGAGTTTACAATAAAATCTCCTATACTTGTTTTATCTCAAAATAACAACTATATATCTCGCGGCCAGTCGAAATGAGACGTAAGTCACCGGGCTAAAACCGAGAAATCGGGTTTTGAATATGATGAGGGGGGTCAGACATCGAATTTTTATTATTTTTTTTTATTGCAGAAATCGAAAGTACATTCATTTCTGAAAAAGACAGTAATGGTCTTATCCTCGATTTCTAAACTTTTCTTCATTAAAATCGGGTTTTTTGGGAGGTAAGTATGTAGATTTATACCTTCGACCGTTCATTTAAACTCGATTTTCTCGGGATTTCGGTCACTGCTGGTTGGTTTCCCTTTGTCTCTTTAAAGTGCAATATCTCTGGCTAGAATAAAACCTTTTTCACTTTCTAAAAGAGTATGAAATAAGCTTTCACAGGATACCAAAAACCCTATATGGTGAAAAATCGACATACGTCTCATTTTGACTGGCTGCGAAACAATTATCTGTTATGAATTCATTTAGCCTATTGTTATTGTAAACAATCACGAAAAATTTTATCAGACACCGCATTTGGTTCTTCAAAAACGAAGATCAATTTTCCACAAGACGAAATAAGCAGGCCGAACATCGATGACTATGATACCATAACTAGGAAGGACTTCACATTGAGCTATTGGAGATTGTCCTCCATAAATTAGCGATAAGAACCAGATGTAAGTAGAGATGAAGTTTCAACTGACACATTATTATATGTATTGTTTGTGGACAATTGCTATCAACTAGACTAGAATGAAGAGTACAGCTCATAAGACTCCTAACAAGGAAGGGGGTGTACTTGCTTTGATTTTATTTTTAGATCTAGGCTTTAGCCTTTATAGGAAACTTCAGCAGGAGTAGTCCAGCCCTGATATAACTGAGATCTAGTCAAATGCTAACCTTGCTTCAAAGCTAAATTGATGATTTTATCTGGCTAATGACATTTACCCTGTTTTTTGTTTTTTTTTTTGGTTAAATATACGCCTGTTAGATTTACTCTAAAATATAAGGCTTAGTAGATCAAGATTTAGATCTTGATCTAGATCTAGTGGCTCTCTTCTCTCTTGACTCTTATAGCCCTCACATTTGATAAAGCGGTTTCATCCAGGATTTGCTGAAAGATCAATCTACAGTTATCAGATTATTTCCAGACAGAAATTACGGGACAAGGAATGATTGATGATGAGAATTAATTACAAAATTTGTCTTTTTTTACAATCACCTTACAGTTGCTTACAAATACATGTACAAGATTAAAAACTCACAAATGAGGTATTTCGAGATCGGTCACATGATATAGGAAACATGGCTCTGGTGCGGATTTGTTTACGCTACATGGTATGTCTGAATGCTTATAATATCATTGGTCGAGACTTTCCTGTCCTGTGCAGAGTATACAAATCAGCGTGAGAGCAAAAATTCCTTGATCATGTGACCTATCATGAATTACCTCATTAGACAGACATACTGTTAGAGACCTGGCACATCGTGTGGTGTGCAATGGGATGTCATAGACCGAATTGAGTGAGGCAGCTGGACTCTGGAAAGAAGTATGTATAGTAAGAAAACACTAAAGACACATGAGGGGTAAGAAATTTAGGATTAAAACTCCTCACTGTGAGTGACAGGCTTGATACATAGCTTAAAGCTTAATGATAATAGTGTTAATGATTAAATTACAAACGAAAAAAAAAAAACTGAATAGATATGGTAGCAGTTGATATGAAAAGGGAACTAAAGGAAGGCCAACTGAAATTTACCACACATTAGACCTAATGCTAATGAGTGAATGGTCAAAAGAAGGACGGCTAGGAAGCAAGAAAAGAAAACATGGATGATTGAAAACAAAAGAGATAAAGAAGAAATAAAAGAAAATTCAGTATATGAATTGTAATGTGTGAATGGAAAACAAATGATGTGTTAATGTAAAAATGTGTACAGAGGACAAAAACAAAATGAACCTAGATACAGTTCAACATTAGCAAACAAGATCCCATTTTCTTTGGGTCTTCTGTGTGGTAGATGTAAATGCTTGTGTACACATTTATGTAATCTTGGACATTATAAAAATGCAAGGAGACTGTGAAGGACTTGAGATCGTCGGAATAGCATATTGTTGTTGGAAGGTTTCGTTTAGTTCTTATTTTATTTCACTTTTTGGTCTATGTTAGGGTCTCTAGGTCAAAGTTCCATTGTAGCAGATCATCCTGAAGAATGTGCATCTGCTTTAGCTCCTCAAGGAAACTTTTTTTCTTTGTCTATCGTAGTCACCTTTTTCTTCAACTTCTTTTTTGTTTTGTCATGAAAGAAGCTGTTTTGTTTGTGGTTGTCAATTCACTCAGTATCCTCAAGAAATAGGCATGAAAAGATCAAGAAGTTTGAGTAAAAAGAATGCTTTTTATTCTGATCTGTTTTTCACACTGGAGTGAGAGGGTTTTGGAGATAAGTTGCATTTTTTGTTGCCTTTTTCTTTTGGCAAAACACATTATTTGTTTATCTGATAGTTTCTGTGCTGGATATATGTGAAACATTCTTGGCACAGATCCTCTCTATATCTTTATATCTACACTCCTTGGTAAAAGTCTGTAGCTATAAAGTAAGCACTGTACGTAAGTCTGTGTGAATTTAGATTGAAAAAAATCAACATGGAGGGAGGAAAAAGATGGAGCATCTTGCTACCCAACAAAATCACATGAACTTTTCAACTGAGTTGCTAAAGGTTCAAATTTGATGTAATTTTTTTGTCCTTCTTCCCACTCTCATCTTTTTTGTCTGTCCATCCACTTCTCCAATCATCCCTTGTCTATGAATGCCAGTAAGATGACAATAAACTACAATAATCATCCCTTAATTAATTTGGACATAAATTGCAGGTTGTCAAGGCCTAGCTCCTAAATCTAAGATGAATGTGTTAATTCAAACTCTGGCAGTCTTTGAATCTCCCAGTGCTATATTGGGTTATATTACAGTAGAAGAGACTGGGCTGGCTATGGCCAGTGGATAGGCTGGACTCAGTGGGTCTCTGCCTTTTTTGTTTTAAATCATTCATGTTGTCTTTTCTTCCTTCTCACTTTCAGCTTCTATTAGGTTGACTGATTCACTGACGAGCAACAGGATTATTCTGTGGTAAATTTCAGCAGGCCTTCTTTTTGTCCCCTTTTCGTATCAACTCACCCTACCTCCTCGGTAATTTAATCATTACCACTATTATTATTATTTGAAGGGCCTCTAGGTTCAATGGGCTTTAATTTTATTAAGTCCAGCAAAGAATTTTAGCCCTAAGTTTTCTATCCACCCTGTGTTTATTGTGCTTTTTTTTTTTTTTTTGCTATATGTACTTCCTTCCATAATGCAGTCAGGTCCCTGACTAGGAGTGTGGACGCTCTGTTCAAATTGTGCCAGAAGTTGTACAGCACGCTTGGTCTGTAATATGCTTATGGTATTTAGAAACCACATATAATTGCAAGAAGTTCAGGATGGCCTGTGGCCTCATTTTATTTGCGACACATTGACCTTTACAGCAACATTTAAGATTATCATTATAAACGTATGACTGTGAAAAGATGCTGCATGTTTACTTATATTACTTTTTTGATATATCTCCTTTACGCTCTTTGATTATCCAAATGATACATAATGCTTTATGACTCATAAACTTACTCATTCGTACTAGGCATAGTATTGCCATAATCGTGCTGATGCACAAATCAGATCAATATAATATGTAGTTGCAGTGTTTTGTGACAGACAGATAATATCAATAGAGTAATTTACATAACTTAGAAATATCATATTAATCATAAGCAAAGTGCATCAAGAAAGTAATTATCATCAGATGTTCGATTTATATACAGTCAAGTACAAATTACTCCTTCTGCTATAGGTGAATCATTCAGTCAGTCAGGTTATGGACCATATTTTATTTGCAACTGTGAAACGTTGTTAAGAGGGGAAAGAGAACACAAGCGAGTCATCATTGATGTTTGCAAAGTAGCATAGTACTGAATGATTGGCTGGGAACGTAAAACTCCAGTGTGAGGGCAAGAGATGCCACGCTTGGCTAGCCAACCAATCCTATCATTTGCATAAATTTGTTTCTTGAATTTTATTCGAGTTTTAATGTTATTGAATTATTTTCTCAGTGTTCCCCCACCTCTCCTGTTCATGTAAAGTGCATGAGAGCAAAATACTCGTGGTCTTCTGGGAATTGCTGTCTCTTTCTACAATGTATTTTGAACTGCAGTTAGTGCCAGATTATTCTCAGATATCACTATTATCATTATTTAAATGTTCTCTTTCAAGGTTTATATAAAGACAACAATGGCCCCAATACCAGAGAACAATCAAGACAATCCACCAAATGGGAACAAAGATGATTCTGAAATTGGCCACTTTTCTAACCCTAACCTGGTATTTCCAGTAGAAGGATCTGATTCTAGTGATGATGATAATGAAGACAATTTGGGGGCACCGAGTGGTTATTCGTTGCTACCACAAGAACCAGGGGATCCAAGTGATGATGAAAGTGATGATGACAATGACAGTGTTGAACATGGGACAGATATAGGTGATGGCACCCATCAGTCATCTGGTGTTACAAATACTTCAAATGACGAAGGATCAACTGCTCCCAGTGATTTACTTACTGAAGCAGTCCTGTCCTCGGAGGCTGGAGCTTCCGCCCCCACTGTGTCACTGTCCACAGAATCTTGTCATCCTGCATTTCTTGCAAAATTTCCAGATGGCAAAATACCTTCCTACATGCAGGTAAATGTTTGTTTATTTCATGCTTGCATATGAGATACTCAGATATACACAGTCAGATAATTTGTACTAATATTGTCATCATCAGTGCCTGAAGGAAATCTGTTGCCTGGTGTATTCTTAATACAAGCATAGCAGCAAAAGAAATTTGATATTGAAATTTATTTTATTTGTGTGTGCATAATCATAATGTATGAGGTTAAGTCATGAGATTAATGATAGCAGACAAGGTTTTATAACAAGACTTTACCAAAAAATGTAAAATAGGATCTGATGGAAAGAAGCCACATTCTCTGATGTAATTATGTGCATTTATTGAATTAAATTATCAAAGACAATTGAGAGGCAAGATGAGAAAAGTTTGATATTTTGATAGACCTTTTCAAAATATATGTAAGGTTGTCAGAGTGATTGATCTTACATTAAATAAATTATGTCTTGGAAGTATTCCCGGTCATTCTGAACTTTGCTTGAATGAGAAACCAAATATTTTACATCTATGAAATTGCATATATTGCTGTTGTTTATTGAATTAATGAGTATCCATATGTCATTAAATTGTAAATATACCCCAACTCAGAAGCTTTCATAGAGCTTAAATAAGGGTGCACCATACAAGTGAACAAATGACTCCCCCGAAACAAGATTCAGAAAAGACTTACTTCATTACTGAAAACTCCCCAAGAGCACAGCCCTATTGGAGCATATGTACATGTATCGGTTCATTTATTTAATGATGATGATCACCTGGTCATTGTCCTGTAATCACTGAAAAATTTGTAACTAAAGTGTGCACATATTAAAACACAGGGATTGAAGAAGCAGATAAAGTGTTCAGTTATACCCTTCTGATAATGAGACTGGTCAATTGATAATATTTGGGAAAATATTTTCATATATTAAAACTTTTTATTTAAAAAAACAAACAAACAAACAGCTGTAACAGAGTTTTCATGTATTCTAAAAACATTGAGTTGTGCATGTGCAATGTCCACACAGTTTATACACAATTCATTACCTGTGTTGGACTTCAGGTACCCAGTTTGCCTAAAGATAAGGACAGCCATTTGTGGAATCAGCAACGAAAAGACACTCACAAATTTTCAATGGATTCAGGTAAGTGATATAGTGATGACTATTGAGGGACACACATGAAACAGAATTGAAATGGTGATCTTTCTGGAAACCACTACGTACTGCTAGCATTATATTTATTGAGGGATTATTTTCCCAAAGAATCAAACTTTCATATTGCACACTGTCACAAATGTAGTATTTTTACCTGTCATTTCATTTTTGTGTAAAACTTGCTGTAGACTGTAAAGGTTCATGACTTTGCCCTCTGAAGAGTTCCCAAGCAAGAACTGGGGCATGCAAGTGGCTTAATGCCGCGCCTGTGTAGGGAAAGAAAGGATAGTTTTCAAGTTAGAATTCTTACTGTGAATTTAACTTATAATCCATCTTGCTCTGAATATTTGTGATTATATATGTACATGACAAATCATGTGCGCTTGAATTGGAAAGTATGTTTATCATATTGTTGGGAGAGGAATGTAATAATATCGCTAGTACTCTGTAGTAATAATACTTCCAATCAATCCTATCTACAACTATGAAGTTTCATGCAATGCTTCAAGCTAGATTTTTTGTTTGTTTGTTTGTTTCTTTGTTTCTGTTTGGTATTTATTGTGATTTGCTTTTAAATTTTTCACACAGAAAATTTCAGTTCAGCTAATTGTTCATTTTCTCAGCCCAAGAATCAAAGATCCTGAAAGCTATGTCGGGATTTTCTCTCCCAAGTGAAAGCATTCCAGACTGGGCCAGAAATTTGCCGGAAGACCAGTGGCGACAGCAAGTGATAAATCGTATTGGTCCACATCCTTTGACAGAGAGACAAACTGGAGATTCCACAGTCAAACAGTGGAGTCAGGAAAGCTCACAAGAAAATGTCACTCAATCTCAGGGAAGTGTATCTAGTGAAGAGAGCAACTGGGTTGCTGAATTTCCTGAAAATGACATCAGCAAGAAGTGAATTTATGAGATTGTGATCAGTACTATGTGATAAATTCAAGACAATTGAAAAAACTGAAAAAAAATCACATACTTCTCCCATGCAATGCTCACCATGAAGTAAGATTTTCTGCCTGTGCAGAGAACCTGTGTACAATTTTAGGTGTACATGTATTACTTTTTCAGAGACTGGAACTGCAGAACTGCAGTTGTTTCCATACTTATGTCATAAGTAGCATTTATATCACTTGCACTATATTTTATTATGTTCTCTTTATGCCTTTTAACCATCTGCAGGTGGTTATTTCGCATATCACTTACGTGATGGCTAACTTTGACCGGTAAGAGAATGATTTTGTCAAACCCAGTGGGTACAGTTTGGTCCATTCAGTCTGCTGTCTCTGCGGTAAACCAGTGTGATGATGATATGCTGTACCCATGTTTGAAAGTTGATGCACTCTTGTATGCAGCTGATAAAATGACCCAAGTTTGTTAATGAGAAGTATGCAAGAGTGTGTATCATTCGAAAATGCATGAATGGATGTCTGAATGATGCAAGTGGACATAGCAATGGAGGTGTTTTTTGGATGTATGTAGGTGTAATATTTTTATATATGTAAATGTTAGTGTTGTCCTTACGTATGAGGAATAGACTTGAATATGTGTTGAGACAAAGAGAGACTTTCTTCATTTTTGGTGAAAAGTCAAGATGTATGACATTATAGAGCAAGTTTGGGGAGTAAAAATTTATGATATTATGATGCAGATCTTGCTATTATGTACACAGAATTTTGCTGTTAAGTTCAGTTGCCCAATATCTGAACAAAAATATTGATAAAATGTACGTTCCAATGTATACGGCTCATCTGATCTTTAAAAAAGAAAAAAAAAATCCTGAAAAATTTAAATTTGCTTGCAAGAACGGTATCAGAAATCATCATGGTATAATATCCTTTTGATTTGGAGATTTGAGACTATGGTGAGGGTAAATGATTTCTCTCGCCTTTGCCGGAGGAATTACCAAATACATGTACATAAATGCCATTGACAATAGTAGCATCATTTGGTTATCAGGCTGTTGGACATATTATACATGTATCTTTTCATTTTGTGAGTTATTATTGAAGAAATGAATCACATTTTGTGACCCATAGACTGAGCAGTGATACCTTCCATTTATGATTGATGCCTGTGTAATGTATAGAAGTACACTCTAACACGGTTAGTAAGAAAACGCTTAAAAAGAAACTTGCGCTATTAAGAAAGAATCTTTGGGAACGGTTTTTTTTTTGCCATGTAATTTCTTATGCTTACAAAGAAATAAAACGATGGGCCTATATGAAAACTACACTTATTACTAACGGTTTTCGTTTTCCCGATCGCACTTTTCTTTCATATTAAGCGTAACCAAGACTAAACTCAGGTACCAAACAGTTCCCTCCCACAAACAAATCATCCCTGCGTGCGTCAAGTAGGCCTACCGGTACCCACAATGTGCTGTACTGTCCAGCAGTATGAAACTGAGGGTAGGGCCTGAGGTGCAAGCGTGTTGAAATAATGCACCGTCCCTCGTTTCACACCTCACCTGTCACTCATGGCCCCAATCGAGTATGATGTACCATGAGAGGGTGGCACCTGTTACGTGCATGTGTGAGACTATTACGATTTCGTCGTTATTTATAGCCACACAATCACGGTATCAGAGGATTCAGCCGAGATAACCACCCGCTAGGAGGCTGAAAGGCTCCATACACCGTAAACCGTATCAGAGGATGGCTTGGCCTTTGTCTTTTCAATCATACACTATA
>JBCEWB010133088.1:0-11157 GCA_039654565.1 Peronia peronii | reverse complement strand
GACTAATAATCAGAAAATGTGTGTGCCAAATTTGAGCCCTATAGAGTGTATACTTTTTGAGATTTTAAGATTTTTATTATAACTCAAATTTGGCACACACATTTTCTGATTATCAGTCTGGGCAATAGACTATTTGGTATGGCTGTATTCAGTAGTAAAAAATTTTGACAATTTTTTTTTTTTTTGTTTCTATATTGGTAACACTGAGTGTCAATTTTTTAAAAATTTATATAAATATAGATATGTGTAAAAGGACAAAACTAACCACCTTATTGCCCCAATATGACCCTAAACTAAGTTTTGACACCATAAATAAACCAGTAGATAAAGTAGTTTTTTGGAATTTTAAGACTCTACGATTAGTGTTTTTTTCAAGATGGCCGCCGTTTCCATTGAAACCATCATTTTTTTTTAAAAATTGAAAGTGAAAAACATCTTTCCCAGTCATGCAGAACATGTCAGAATTTCTCTTCTTAGTCTGGTGAAATAATGATCTGAAATTTTCACCCGCTTACCCCCTTAATTTTGCTTTACAGTCTTTGATCATCAAATTTTTACTAGTGTACACATTCATAAACATCCTTGATATATTTTTAAATTTTGACTTGCAGAAGTAACGTATCTTAAATTATACTTGTGAACATATTCAGTGTAGCCATGTAGCCATGGTTCTGCCGTTGCACTATAAAATTCAAAAGCATAAACCTGTTATACAACAGATTGGCCTTCGCCACCCTCACAAAAGCTATGAAAATCCTCTTGTGCTTATGAGGTGGTTATCTTTCTGGACAAAGCACTGGAAACTATGGTGAGGGGTTGGGATGCAGCTTTTTATTCATTTTCATCTGAATAGCGCTGGTTTGTGATTTTCACCCATTTACTGCCAAAACTGAAATAGATTTTTGAAAAAAAGATTTAAAAACTTTACATAACTGTACAACATAGTTGTTTGTGTTTTTTTTTTTTTTTGTTAGCGATAACAAAAACTTCTCACAGCAATATAAATGTGTGACTCTGAAGATCACGCTTAAATCTTCTGAACACACTATAAGGAATGAACTTCCATATACATGTATATTGGCAACAAAAATGACTTAAAATCTGTTAATCAACATTAGAGCTGGTTTGGGTTTTTTCAGAGTGATAACCCAGAATTCTTACAGCAGCATAAATGTTTTGACTTTAAAGATGGCACTAAATCTTCTGAAGACACAATAAGGAATGAACTTGCATATATATATTGACAGTGAAGAGGCTAAATGTCTTGATTAGACATTTTGCTCTTGTCAGTGTCATTCATTTTATTAGATCAATTGTTGTTCTCACTTTAATTTCTTTAGATCAACTGTTGTCAAATGTGGAGATAATCACTCATAGAGGGTTGAAAGACATGAAAATAGCGAAGCTGTTGCTATCAAGTATATCTTATTAGAACTTTTGCTATTAAATTTGTTTAGACCTCCAGTGGCTGCTGATTTAGTTCATTGTTTAGATCTCCTCTTGCAATCAGTTTGTTTGCTATCAGTTTAATATATACATGTATTTGTGTGTATTTAGTTCTCTTCTGCAGGTAAGTTCATTTATATGGTAGATTTGTTCCCCCTCTTGTTATCAGTTAACTTTATTTGTATAGATTCCCCGTTTCAATCAGTTTAGTTCATTTCTTAAAATCTCCTTTGCTGGCTATTTAGTTTATTAAATATAAGATCTCATTTTGCAACCAGTTTGATATGATGTGCGCCACAAAATCAGGCTCTCGTCAAATTTTGAGCATATGGAGTTGTTGGTATCATTGTGAAGATTATTCATTTCCCTTTCTGTGTGTGAAAAATGTTTGTTCTACCTCAAGGAGAAGTTGAGATATTGGCAATTAAAAGCGATGGGGGTGACCTGTTGCAGCTGAATTTAGTGAGAAAAAAACCCAATCGTTTTTGTTATTCCTTATTAATCCTTATAAGGCCATACCATTAAATACAATTTTTGGGCTTTTACACAAACCATTTCAGCCAATTTGTTTCTGAAATACATCTTTAGTTCGATATAGAAGGGTTCTGTGAAGAAAAAAAAAAGCGTCAAAAATTCGTTCACTGTTGAAAAATACGTAATTTCTCCATTCGCCTCAGTTTGACGGACGTCTGATTTCTTCATCATATTGCGTCTCATATCATAAATATGTATTTCACTTCTGCAGATAAGTTCTTTTCTATAGATAGCATGTCTGTGGCATCCGTTTGCTATCAAGTTTATTTGTTTGGATCTCCTATTGCTGCCAGTTAAGTTTATTTGCTTAGATCTCTGGCTGCAATCAATTTAGCTTATTGGAATAGGTTTTATGTTGTCTGTTGCATAAGTCTTTACTCTGAAACAGTGGTTCTCAACATTTTTCCCCTCGCAATCAACACTCTATCCGAAAGCTTGAAACCCATGCAACCCCCTACCACCAGCAGCTTGATTTACTTTTTTTCCGTGATGGAGAGGGAAAGAAATAACTAGCAAAAAATTTATTCAAGAATCCTGTAATTATTTGTCAGCAAACTATACCACAACACTGGTCCAGTCTTAATTCACAGTAACAACACAGTTGTTCTTACAGCATCAACAATGAATTTGAACAGCGATAGATTGAAATAAATTTTATCCTTTGAAGCCACTTCTAGCAAGGCTATATGATCACTCTGCCAAGGCTTTGGGGGTCGTGACCCAGTGGTTAGGAACTCCTGCTCTAGAAGATATTGAATTTCAGTTAGTGGTGATTGTGAGTCTTAGGATTAGGGTTAGGTACAGAGTAATGGTCGACACAAAATCTTGAGAGAAAAGGTGTAATAATGTTTATCATTTTGTTTTTGCCATATTCTGATGAGATCATTGAAGTCATTTCACATACAGTATTCCTTTTTAACTTTGCTTCACAATCTTTGTCAAATTTTTACTAGTGTGCATACATTTTTATGCATCCTTGATGTAGATCTATATTGTTAACTTATAACTTGTAACAGTAATATATCTTAGTTAAATTTTAACCTTATGAAAGTATTCAACAGTGCCGGGTGCAATGTAGCTGTTATCATGCTGATGTGCTGTAAAATTCATATTCAAAATGCGCTGTAAAATTCATAGTCATAACAAAACTGAAGTCATTCTGCAGCTTCCGTACAGGCTACAGGGTGTCAAAATTAGGTTGCTGGCAAAATATTAGCACATTTTGAAATTATTATAGTATATTGACGTAGAATGACATTGTTTGAAATTGATACTGATGGCAAAATAATAGCCCTACTTTCAGCAAATGAGATATTTTGAGATAGTTGACATAAGGAATTTTTTGTTCACAGGCTTTACAAATGGCAGTCAGGTCATGATGAATAATGAGCATTCAAATATGTTCACACCATATAAACAAAGCCACATATGAGCAATGTTTCCTCGGTCATATGACCAACCTTATAATACCTCATTGTAAGATTGTTGGCAGCATGATGAAAATATGGGGAAAAATGCTTGCATTTAAGCATAATGAGAAATGAAAACTGGGCAACATGAGCAAAAAAATGTACAAGACCAATAGTGCAAAAACTATAGGCATTGAAAACATCTAATCTCAAAAGAAACATAGAAGCATTGCGGTGCATCTAAACAAGCTAAGCAAAGCAAACATGCGGTCTTCAAACAAAAAGTTATCAGTTGATTTAATAAGCATGGAATTGAAATAGATGTAAACTTTTGGACAATGCTTGATGCTGATTGACCTCAGAAATATGATAAATATGAAAGCAAAGAATGTTCCAGCTTCTTCATGAGTATATATTGACATCCTTATTTATAGAGGGATAAAATATGCAAGCAGTTGGCCTGAATTTTTTTTTTTTAAATCATATTGACAAATTTTATGTCATTTGAAAAGGAAAATATAGTTGTCAGAATACAAAACAACAAAAACTGGAATCTGCCCTAGATGTTAGATATGCTGTCAATTTCACCCAGTCTGTATAACAAAAAAGACAAAGATACACATGTATGGTGCTTATCTTAAAGTAAATCTGTACTACATGGCAAATTTAATATGGAGTAAAAAAAATATGCATGAATTTTTGTCTGGTAGACCAACATTGTGCATGACAATTATGCAGCCTATTTGTTTTATGCCAAATGCGGCCAAGAATTAACCCTGGAATTTTTACAATTTCAGGAATACAATTTCCAGTTTCAAGATTATTAGTATGTAGAATGTACAGACATTATATTTTTATTCCATGGACATAGAATTGCTGTCTCACACTGCGCAAAAGGCCAATGAAAACAGTTTAGCTTATAATACTATTGCTTTTCATTCTCTGTCATTGTCTCTTTCTTACTCTTTGCAGCTCGCAAAGCAGAGGCGGAGCGGGAGCGAAATGCTCTCAGCTGCACCACAGGCAGCACCGCCACCATCACCAGCACCACCGTCATCTTCAGCACCATCATCACCAGCACCACCGTCATCTTCAGCACCATCATCACCAGCACCATCTTCTTCATCACCAGCACCATCAGCACCATCATCACCAGCACCATCAGCACCATCATCACCAGCACCATCAGCACCATCGTCATCAGCACCATCGTCATCAGCACCATCGTCATCAGCACCATCGTCACCAGCACCATCGTCATCAGCACCATCGTCACCAGCACCATCGTCACCAGCACCATCGTCACCAGCACCATCGTCACCAGCACCATCGTCACCAGCACCATCATCACCAGCACCATCATCACCAGCACCATCATCACCAGTACCATCATCATCAGCACCATCATCACCACCAGCACCATCGTCATCTTTGACACCATCGTCACCACCAGCATTGATACCATCGTCACCACCAGCACCGTCACCATCATCACCAGCACCATCACCAGCAGCACCATCATCACCAGCACCATTGTCACCGCCAGCACCATCACCACCAGCACCATCATCACCACCAGCACCGTCACCACCGGCACCAACACCGTCACCACCAGCACCATCATCACCAGCACTATCACCATCGTCACCACCAGCACCATCGTCACCACCAGCACCATCGTCACCACCAGCACCATCGTCACCACCAGCACCATCATCACCACCAGCACCGTCACCATCATCACCACCAGCACCATCACCGTCACCAGCACCATCGTCACTACCAGCATCGTCACTAGCACCACCAGCACCATCACCAGCGCCACCAGCATCGTCACCAGCACCGTCACCAGCGCCACCAGCACAGTCACCAGCACCACCAGCATCGTCAACAGCACCACCAGTACCATCACCAGCACCACCAACACCAGCACCATCACCAACATCAGCACCACCCTCAGCAGCACCAGCATCAACAGCATCACCGCATGTTGGCAAAGGCCTTACAAGCCCTGGGCCAACATGCGTAAAGCAATCTGGACCCCAGCCCCACTGATAGAGGGGGGAGCCAAAAGAACTCCAGTAACTATTTTGTCCTCACTAGTAGATCCTGAAGTACCTCTTCACACCATCTGTAATGGCATATTCTTAACTGTTTACTGAGCATGGTGTTTGTTTCCAAACTACCAATTAGCAACAGAAACTAAAGACTGTGAAAAAGATTCAACATTTCTCTCCTCATGGTTATTTCAGTTTGAAAGGTGACACATAGATCTGCGCGATACTACATGTAAATGATTTAGATCTTACAAATTATATATGTCTTGCGCCTAGGCCAAATGAGTCAGAAGTCGCGCCAGGCAAATTCGAGTTACAGCTGTTTTTATTTTCAGATTCCGATACCAAATTTTTTTTTCAAGCTTCAAAAGGTTAAGTTTTGTGAAAAAAAATTTTGATGAGCTGGCAAATAGTTAAAACGGCTGTAGCTTGAAATCATCCGGTGCAACTTCTGACTCATTTGCCCGGGGCGCAAGACATATAAATAGTACAATATATTTTCTGTCTCTCTCTCTAGATATATATACAGTGTATATCTATACTATAAATCTGCAATAAAACCAATAAAAAGCTTATGGACTCCAAAACTGCAGAATGTATCCATCTGAAATTTGGCACATTGTTGTGCAAAGACCTGTGTTTCTATTTATGTGTAAAGTCCAAAAAAGCATATTATATTTATTCTGTGGTGATAATAATTGAATAATAGACTTACGAGAGTATTTGATCCGAATTGTACGTTCGATAGAAAGACGCATTGAAAATACCAAACACGTTTTCTTTGAGTAATATTCAGTTTAACTCATAAATGCGTTGTCCGTTCAGGGCTATATTTTATGTATATATACTTTGATCAGAATTTTACCGTGTAAATGTTTCCACTGTGTTAGGCACAATATCGCCGTTATCGTGCTGATGTGCCGTGAAACCGCAACACAACTCAACATTCAGTTTAATCAATCAAAATCCTTACATCGAGGAGCACACGTTTTGCCATACACTTTGAGTCGCAGGACAGTATATTTTAAATAAATCTTCCACAAAGGTAGTGGGTTCTTTTCTAGGATGTTGTATGAGACGCGCACGATGAAACTGGGCGCTCATCAAACTGAGGTGACCGAAGCAATCGTGTGTTTTTCAACAGTGAACGAATTGTAACGCAATATTTTTTTTCCTTTGCAGAACCCTTCTGTATCAATCTATAAATGCATTTGAGTTAAATTTGCTGAAATAGAGTAAAAGCCCAAAAATTGTGATCATGACCTACCAGCTCAAAATGTCATAAGATGGAAATTTTAGAACTTCAGTTATGCATATCTTAAAAGTGCATATTTTAAGGATGATATAAAAACATAAATGAGGCAAATTGGTCAAATATTTAAAACAAATTATGGCTCTATAAACTCCAGCATTCTCAGATCAATTATTTCAAGAAAATCCTCATAGAAGTTCAGTCATACGTTTGCTTAGCAACTATATATTTAAATTGTTCAAAGTGTATGAAACTTGTCATAAAGCAAGAATATTAACTTATCAAATAGCACAGAAAATTTCAGCAAGTTTAATGCACAAAGAAATATTCTTTACAGGAAAGATTATTATAGTAAAGTATGGTGCAGTACTGAAAATGCAATAAGTTCACTCGTAAAAGGTACAATTGCCATGAATGGCATTCCAAAAACATTTGAGACGCAACCCGATGAAATCAGGTACTCGTCAAACTGAGGCGACCGGAGAAATCGTGTGTTTTTCAACAGTGAACGAATTTTTAACAATTTTTTTCCTTCACAAAACCCTTCAATATCAATTTAACAATGCATTTCGGAGTTAAATTTGCTGAAATAAAGGCCCCAAAATTGCAGTTTAGGGGCATGGGTTAACTAGATTAATAAGGATTTACAAAAGTGATTGGCCATTTTCTCACTAAATTGAGCTGCAGCAACAGGTCACTCCCATCATCTCTAATTGCCAATAACTCGACTTCTACTGAAGGTAGAATAAAAAGTTTTTCATACACAGAAAGGGAAATGGATAAGCTTAACTTTGGTACCAATAACTCTATATGCTGAAAATTTGACAAGAGTCAATTTCATTGTGTCGCATCTCATTTTAACCTTTAGTAACAATACAGTCATACACGGGCACTTCTAAGATAGTCCTGGGCATAATGTTATATAAATTTCCATTTTGGATTTTTTTTAAAGGGAAAACAAAAACCCAAAATCGCATTTTTTGAGAAAAATCCAAATTTCAGGACCCCCCCCCCCCCCTTAACAAAAGTGATCGGCCATTTTCTAACTAAATTGAGCTGCAACAACAGATCCCCCTATCATCTTTAATTTGTCAATATCCTGACTTATTTACAGTAGAACAAGATTTTTTTTTCACATACAGAAAGGGAAATAACTTTCACAGTGATACCAATAACTCCATATGCTCAAAATTTGAGAACCTGATTTCATCATATAGCATTTCATATTGCTCAGCTATATTATTTGAATCAATGGTATTAGAAAGTTTGTTTTTTGGCTGGACCATGAGTAAGAAATGAAAGTAATGGGCAAATAGTTATTTCAGTGTTGGTTGCTTTTCCTTTTAGTAAAGAATGAATGAAAGAATAAGCAAATAAATAGATCAGTGAGTGAATGCATTACCTAAACAACAAAAAAAAAAAATAAATGAATCATAGTGAAATTTCATGATGATATGAATGTTAATTTCAGGAAGAGGTGGCAAGACTGACTGCCATCTACGGCTCCTTCCCTATCATTGAAAGGTGGGTGCCTTCGTGGATGCGGGGTCCAGAATCGCCTGCCATTACAGCACCACAAGGGAGAAGAGTAAGCATCATATTGTCTTCAGTAATACGATCACAAGTACTTCTTCACCCCATCTGTAATGGCATATTCTTAACTGTTTACTGAGCATGGAATATATATGTCTAGACACTATAAAGATAATTCTCATATAATTGCTTTCTCTTGTTTGTGGTCTTGAGGTTTGTGAGTCTTGACAGTGTATAAAAGAATTTTATCTTTCTCTTTCCTGAGGTCTATGGGTATAGACTGTTTAAAGGAAGATGATTTTATGTTTACCATATGAAACTCTTCATTGCTAAGGTTGTTTTGTCTGCCCTTGGTTGGTCAGTGAATTTTTTATTGAGGGGCTGGGAGATTTACAGTTTGGAAATTTTGCCTACCCACTATCATCTGAATTTTTAATTTTCCTATTTTGTTCTTTTTTATTTATGGTCTTCAGTATGTGGCCAATCTCAGAAATTATATTTGTATATTATATTTTCCTTGCTTTTTAATTTCACAGCAAAGTCAAGAAGCACCACAGTCAGTGGCTACACCATCACCAGCACCAGCCGCCATTGATGCACCACCCAAAAACAATAGAAAGATAAGTAGGCCTACTTGTATTATGTCTTTTGTAATAGGCTTGTCCGTTGGAGGAGTGCTGTTGTGGCCCTTTGTTCCCAAGTGGAATCTGAGGCTTAACTAGTAGGCCCTAAAGTACTCATTCACTATGTAGAGGCATATTCTAAACATTTTACAGAGCATGGAATATTTTGTTAAATAAATTGTGTGCCCTGTTGGGTTTCCAAATTTGTGAATTAGCAGTAGAAACAAAAGCCTATGAAATTTATTTGAAGGCTACCAATGTTCCAAACTATATCAGCAGTATAATATAGTTTTTTTTTACATATATATCATTATGTAACTTACAGGTATTTGCAGCAGTATTATTTTTTTAGGGTGGGGTATGAACAAGAATTTAAAATGATGGCAAAATTTTTATCAATGTTCATCAATGATCACTATTTTTATCTATTCTTTAATCTACGAATTTTTAAACGAAAATAAGAAAGAATAAACGAGTCAGTGAACAAAGAAATGAATGAATGAATACAGAAATAAAAAAAATTAATAGTTCTGTACATGGAACATATTTAAAACTCATGGAAATATGAATTTTAATTTCAGCGGCCGCTGGAAGCTGTACCAGGGCCAGGCCCTGCCAAGTGGCCCGGAGAGAAGAGGCTGTAAGTCAAGCCTTTAGGCATTAAGACTAACCATGTGGTTTTAAGGTGACATTGAGAGAGGAATACTATGGTTGCATATTTAGAACTCTACAATACCATTACAATGCTGGACCTACTGATCAAGCCAGTGGATAGCAGAGAGGGTAGAGGAAATGTTTCATCCATTGCCTCATTCTCTTGTTTATAGATTTGAGATCTGTAGTCAAGACAGTGTACAGAAAGATAAAAACTTCCATACATTTTTTTTTTTTTGCTTATAGTTCTGAATGCTGAATCTAGACACCATAAAGAAAATGTTCATATAATTCCTGTCTCTTGTTTATGGTCCTAAGGTCTGTGATTCTTGACAGTGAAGCAATCATAAAATTTGGAAATTTTGCCTAAACAGTATCTGGATCTTTAATTTTCCTTTTCTTTTTTATGGTCTTCAATTTTTCAAATGTGACATTTCAAAAATTATGTTTGTACATTTTATATTTTCCTTGCTTTTCAATTTCACACCAGACTTGTCATGAAGCAGCTACACCAGCACCAGCAACCACTGAGACACCTGCAAAAAAAAAGGAGAAAAGTAAGTAGGCCTACCTGTATTATGTCTTCAGTAATACACCTTAAAGTACTTGTTCACTATATCTGTCGTAGCATATTCTAAACATTTTACGGAGCATGGAATATTTCGTTGAAAAAATTATTTGCTCTGTTGGTTTCTAAATTTGCCAGTTAGCAGTAGAAACTAAAGACTATGAAATACAGTGGAACCTGCAAGAAGTCAACTCGGTTAAAAGTAAATTATCGGTTAAAAGAATCTGTTCCGGCAATCCGTTTTTTTTGTTGTTTTTTTTTCCTTTATACACTAACACGGTTATTAAGAAAACGTTTTAAACAAAACTAGCATTATTAAGAATCTTTGGGAATGTTTTTTTTTGTTATATAATTTCTTATGCTTACAAAGAAATAAAACGATGGGCTGATGCGAAAACTACGCTTATATCGAACGGTGTTTGTTTCCCTGATCGCACTTTTATTTCATATTAAGCGTAACCAAGACCAAGCTCAGGTACCGGACCAGTTCCCTCCAACAAATCATCCCTGAGCGCCTCAAGTAGGCCTACCGGTACCCACAATGTGCTGTACTGCCCAGCAGTATGACAAAACAAGCCCCGACAAAGAAATTGTCCGTGAGTGAGTCAAGTACCGGCACCCGCAATGTGCTGTACTGCCCAGTGGTATGAAACTGAGGGTAGGCCTGAGGCGCAAGCGTGTAGAAATAATGCACCTACTGTCTCCCATTTCACACCTCACCCATCGCTCATTCCCCAGTTGAGTATGATGTACCATGAGAAGGTGACACCTATTACATACATGTGTGAGGCTATCACGATTTTGTCATTTATAGCCACAGAACCACGATATCAGAGGATTCAGCTGAGATAACCACCCTCTAGGAGGCTGAAAGGCTCCATACACCGTAAACCGTATCAGAGGATAACTTGGCCTTTGTCTTTTCAATCACACTTCCACTTGCAGGCATTCAGTCTTGTCAAACTAGTCGTGCTTGTCAGTGTTTCTTGAAAGCCAGTTTTGAAAAGTCGATAGGTATCCTTCAGTTTCATATTGAAAATTGTGAGCTTTAAGTTGACGATAAAGCTATTTTAGATCTAGG
>JBCEWB010133077.1:0-11157 GCA_039654565.1 Peronia peronii | reverse complement strand
ATATTCCTCATTTCATAGGAAGAATATTTTCTCCTTTTCTTTATCCATTAAATTTCTGTTTAAATTTCTGTTTTATTTTTTGAAAAGTTTTCATTGTTTCGTTCGTTTTGGCATATGCATATAATCGAGGATAGCTCTTTCTTTCACGTGATGTCTACAGATTTATTTCTTGTTGACATTGCATTGATGCTGCAAATTAATTCCCTGTTTTTTTTTTATCCATGGAAGTTAATATGAAGTATTTCTCACCTGTTACTGATGTTCATGTTTTTTTATTTTGTGTTTTTCACTTTTTTTTTGTTCCACAGAGCGAGGAGTGAATCGGACCTACTAGACTCAGGTATCAACGTCAGCCTGGGGGAGGAAGACAATGATAGCCCAGGGATGTTCAATCGACCTGAATTCGGCAAGCTGGTCATGTTAGGCAACAACATGTTCGTCAACACACTGCGCTCTTTCGACGACAGCGCACTGACCTCAAACACCAGTGGCATAAATGGAGATCTTTCCAGTGACGACCGCCATTGGACCGATGGCGCCGGACGCCATGATGACGCCAAAGCCAAACAACAGACGTTGCCATGGGACCAAGACGAGTTGGGTAACCTTGACGACGACGAAGACGCGGACAACAGCGAGTTTTCGCCCGTGGAAATGTTCCTGTGGTCGTGTGGGCTTGCGAGATATCTTCACATCTTCTCGCAAGAAAAAATCGACAAGACTTTGTTAATGAACATGACGGATAATGACATGAAGGAGCTAGGACTTGAATTCGGCCCTCGGAAGAAGCTGCGAGACGCCATTGCCAGAAGAAAAACCGTTTTGGAAACGCCTTCTGCGATGACAGACAGTCACTTGTGAAGTGTTTCTGGGGAAATTTCTTTCTCTTTCCCACACAAACGCTTTTGCCATATGTTTTCCAAAAAACAAGAACAACAATAATCACAAAAACAACAAAGAAAAATATATATACAACGATGAATGAAATCCATATTGTGATCATGGGGAAAACCCACTGCTATATATAGAGAGCATTATTATTCATGACCGAAGTCCATAATTATTCATCATTTTGAGTTTTATTCAGTCTGGCCACTGGAGAAGCATGTAGTTCATTAATTTTTGTCTGCTTACATACCATTAAAATGTTTACGAACATCAGTCTTTACAATGCACGAAAAACTGGAACCGGAACAGAAGGCACAGTTGATTCCAGTAATCCCTGCATTTAACAGTGACACCAAATTACCAACAGCAAAGAAAAGATCAAGCTTCTTGATGGCAGTCGACATTAGAAAAGAAAATAAAGGCGGCAGAAACAGAAGTCTGGATATTGTCCGTGGATGTCTCTGATAGATGTCTCCTAAATATGTCATTGCTGAGTCCCTAATATTCGTTCAGTGGTCTCATTTGATGTAAGAATCAGTGGCCTAAATGAACGTTTGACACGCAAAAATGCCAAAAGGGTCTGAGGTTGTTCGAATTAATTTAGCTAGAACTGCAGTAACCAGATCTAAAAATGCTGGAGGTGAAAACTGAAAGATCCATTGGTTTAAGTTAACCCTGTTATACAAAGTGTTAACCGCTTGAGACCAAGGTGAAGTGACATCATATCCAGTACGACATTTTCAGTTGTGATGTGCAAACCATGAGGTGAGCAAGCCATTTGAGGCCAAGAAGTCTTGGGAAAATCAGCACATGTTAACTTCTATCAGCCTAATCTGGGGCTGTGTGGCCAAATCCTGCTGAACTGCTCAAATGAAAATCGAATATCCCGTGGCATTTGATTGTGCAAGAGGGCATAGTTACTTTTGATTGAACTCTTCCGATCGTCCTTCCAACCATCTTTTATTTATGACACTACAAGCGGTGGTCTTATACAGACCTAAAAAAAAAAATCTATTGTAGGAGTGAAAAAAAGAACTCAAGAAGGATTTTATGTTATTTGAAGTTTAATTCCGAACCATGAATGTAATCAAATTAGAGTTTTGTGATAACAATCATAATTAGATGAAATATAGTGATGGTTTCGGGTGCTTTCTAAGTATATTTAAATGCTAGCTGATTCTGTCGGGGATGCTGAATATAGCTGAATCAAAGACCAAGGTCGTTCAAGATTTTTATTTTTTTTTTAAAGTAGTACTCGTCAACACTGCCTCGTCTCCCCTCCACTCCCCCCTCTTCCACATACACGCACCCGTCCCCCCTTTTGTTCCAAACTGGTTTTTCTGCCCCCATTGAGAGCTCGCCAAACTGACTGACGTATATAGGCCGTGACTGTGTAAGACTTTCACCTTCTTTAACTGACGAAACGACCCTTACCTATCTACTGCCCTCATCTTGCCGAGTTCTAAGAAAATGCTCACGATGACTACGTTTAAACACTACAGCTACTACTACACGACAACTACAACTACTGCTACCACTACCACTAGTACTACTTGTACTTCTACTGCTATTATTATTACTAGTACTGCTACTACTACCGCTACCACTATTACTACTACTACCTCCACTACTACTATTACTACCAATACTAGTAAATCTATTGACACTACTATTACTACCACTGCTACTACTACTAGAGTTAGTAGTAATTAAACAAATTTCCACTACTCCTACTACTACTACTACTACTACTACTACCACTACTACAAGTACTAGTACCACTAAGACTACTAATACTACTAATACTACATTTCTATTACTATAACTATCACCACCATTACCGCTGCCAATACTGTCACTACTGTACTACTACAACGACTTCTAAGCATACTAATAATGATAATAATAACTGGAGAAATAGTAACGTAAACAACAATAATATGTTATAAGGTAAAACATCCATACCAGCATCAATCGAATACTGATTTTCTTAATTAAAGGCTTGGGCACCGTGGCAAGCAGTTCTTTAATGTCCTAGCAGCAAAGCCTATGGCTGATGATTTCATTTTGCGAGGCTATTACTGCCAGGTGGTCAAAATAATTCCATTGGGCTATTGCTATCATGTGGTCTTAATATCGTAAATAAATGTTCCAGGGTACCTGAATAAACCATTTATTTTACCCTAACTCTTATCCTAATCTTAACCTTAACGTTGAATCTAACCCTAACCTAATATCTAATCCTAATCATAACCCTCCTGAAGTCACTTGGCCTAATGTGGAATTTCTCCCTTCTGGGGTCTAGAATGTAGGTCTAACCCAACATCCTGAATCAAATCAAAGATGCAATTTGATTGATTCAAAAGGAAAGCCTGACTGCAATAGACCACTGAATCTGTTTTGACCACCCTGTTGCAATAGTCAGTGCGGATTTTATTTTCTTATGTTCTGACTCGTAGGAAGAGGACAGAAAGGGTAGGGACACATCTAGCTCTATTTTTGTTTGCTGATATGATATAGTTCAATTTTTGTTTTTTGGCTTTGGTTTTGCGAGTCATTTGATGTCATTATTTTTTTCTTCATTTGCTAGCCTGTGTGTAGCAGAGCAACTTTGAGTGTTGTCATTCTGTCAGAGATTATTCCGTTAGTATTCTTTTCTGTTGTTGCTGTTGCTGCTGTAGTCAGATTATGTTCATTAATGAGTTTTGATGATAAGAATACAACAGGCTGACAAGTCTCTGGTGGGAACAGCGGTCAAACTCGTATCGGCAACGGAGAGTAAACTGTCAGCTTGAGCCTATCAATGATTTATAATTTCCAAGGAGTGGTATACTGTTTGCTTTGTTTTGTTTTGTGTCGTTTTGTTTTAATTTCTTATACAGTACAGAATCAGCTGATTATTATTTCTTTTCCATTTATATACGCTTACCTACATATTGCACTTTATCTCCATATACTGTCTGAGTTCTCTGTATTCAGGATGTGAGTAAAACCTTTTAATTAGATAAATTTCAGGAAAATTTACAATCATATTAATAGCAACGTATTATTATAGATATGTAATAGTATTATAACTATCGTTGTTGTTGTAAATATTGTTCTTGATAATGTTATTATTGTTCTCATGTAACAATATTAAGTATAGTTTTTTCATCTTTATTGTGAAACACCCTTTCTGCTATTCCGGCACAGTTGCGACATAAATATGTTGGAAATCCATCACTGGGGATGGAAAGGGGAGGAAGGGGAGGGGGGTGGGATTGAAGGGGTGAGAGAGGGGATGAAGACTTGAAGATGGTGGGGAGAGAAGGGACGGGGGGAAAAGGAGTCTAGTCGTTTAGAGTTAAAGATAATATAAAGCAATCCACAAATAGAAATTTAAAACGTAAAATGTGTTTTGAATGTTTGCTTTTTCCATTTTCATTAGAATAGAATCAGGCCCACATCTCTATTTTTACTATTATTGTTAGTACTACTATTTGTGCGCCTTACAGGCAGCTGCCTCGTATGCTTCTAGGACATTGAGAACGTCTTTGAATGTCTTCTTTGAGTGCCAGGGGTAGTCATAGAATGTAAACCACTTAGGACCTTATGTACATACAAGGGTAAGCTCTGTATAAGTGGTCTCTGTCATTATCATTATTGTTATTATTATTATTATTATTAATATTATATTATTATTATTATTATTATTATAGCATCAGTTCTTTAACTTAACATAACTAATGGAGAACAGAATGCATTGTTGGGCATCAAATTCCTATGCTCATTCACCAGTGTATTTTCTTCTTTATGAGGCGAACTACATGTAGCTTCTATCATATTGAAAGATGAAATAATATAAACGATAAGATAAACTTTGTCTGAGAGGGCAAATAATGATCACAGCTGATGGAATAACTGGATAACTTCTGCACATATACGCACACACACTCACTCACACACACATACACGCACAGAACGCACACACTTTTCAGCGCAGACAATTATGATACTCGCTAGATGAACTCTAAACATCACAAATATCACAGCATGATTGCTGTAACTTTATATCGTTGATGAATATCGTTGATGGTAGGAATGCGTTTCTGTCATACAAGAGAGTCTGATTAAAGTCAACCCCTCAACCTACGGGACAACAAAAAAAAAAAAAAAAAGAAAAGAAAACAGAATGTTGACTTCAGACAAATTAATGAATACAAAGATATAAAGAAAAAAAATAGGATTACCGAGGAAGGGTGACGTAAAGGAACAAAATAGGATTACCAGATTACGGAAAAAGGGTGATATAAAAGAAAAAATAGGATTGCCGAGGAGGAGTGACTTCAAGCGAGAACTTACTTTCAAAGAGCTGACTATTATTATTAGGAGTTCAAAATGATTTATTATGACTGTATTACATGTACAATGACCATCCACTTATTTACATTGCATCGATGACTATAATTGCCTAAATTGGGCCCTACAATGGTGTCATGTTACATACCGTTTCGTATGCCTTTTTCTCACCCCTTATCGCTATCTCCCACAAAAGCATGCCCTCCCTGCCAAAATGCCCTCCATTCAACTCCAAAGTCGTTTACACACGAAACTTTACTTCCAAAAACCGCCAAAAAAAAAGTGCCAGAAAATCTTCTGTCCTTTTTTCTTTCTGTTCAAATCATTGTGTTTTCCCCTTTAACATTATACATATTTTTTTGGGGGTAGTATTTTACGGTAGACGGAGAAAGGACTATAAGTTGATGATCTCTATTTTTTTTCCCCTTCAGCACAGGTGAGAATTGTTTTGATGGGTTGAGAGTCTATTTCTCTTAGATATTGTTTTAAAAAGTGTATCTTTTGTGACCAAACTAATGCAGAGATATTAGCTAATAACTTATCCGGCTCTAGTTTTACAAGGAGGCTAGAATGACGCTATAATAATTCTAACCTTTGCTCCTTCTCAGTCAATAATCAGTTGAATGTTCAGATTGATATACTGAAGTATTATTTCCACTTTTAACATGTTGCTTTTGTCATAGGTTTTTCTTTAATGAATTTTCCCGAAATGACTTTTTAAATGTATTGATTTTTGGAACAGACATTTGCCATTTTGAAGAAAAGCCGGGCGGAACATTTTAGAGGTTACCGTGCTATTTTTATTTTCACTCATCTTAAACTTCGATTTTTTAAAAATATGTTGGAAAAGTTTCATTCATGATGTTAAAATTAATGTTCTCATGTATATCTGTGTACATCGTCAGTCGCCCGCTTTATGTAATGCCAGTTTGACCATCAGGAGTTGAAATGGAGAAGAGGTCATGAGTTTTTTGTCCTTTAATTACTCATCACGAATGACCCTTTCTTTTTAAATTTGATATTTTCCTTTTTGTTTTTCACAAAAGAAGAATGTGTATACATTTTGAATTTCCATGTCACAAGATGCAGATGAAATTAATTTGAGCCACATGTGAGTTACAAAAGGGAATAATTTCAATTTAAAAAATATATATATATATCAGTGGTGATGTGTGTAGTCAAGGGACGAAAGCTCGCGATCTTTTGTCAGTCTCAAACGCATATGGCACTAATTCAATTTTTTTCTCTTATTGTTATATTTTCTTTTTGTTTGTCATAAATTCTGCCATAATTGCCAGGCCAACATTGTGCTGCTCATTTTTTTCTTTTTATTATTATTTTTCAATGTAATAAAATGAAAACCGAGAACCATAACGGATATAAAAATTCGTCCTAAGTCTACATTCGATAATTAAAACAAACAAAGAAACAATCAAACAAACAAATTGACAAAACAAAACAAAAAAACCTCAGAGTCTATTTTGACACCTGCTGGCAATAGTCAGTGCGAATAGTGCAAAAGCTTTTCCTCTTGCCACTCGATTACATGACAAATGGAATCATTTCACACGAAGTCTGCAATAAGGGTCTTCATTACCTCATTATATTCAGAATTTTACACGTAAATGACTAGTGCATATGAGAGTGTAATAAAAGATCGTGACTTTTTGTCCACTGTTTACATCATCATATTCTATACATTTTAAATTTCCCTCCCTCACAGGATGGTTTTTAATTTATTTACTTATTTTTTTAAACTTTTTGTCAAATAGTAAACATATATGATTCAAATACAAAGAAAGCAGATTTTGTCATCACTTTAAAGGTGTTGAAGGTGATGATGTAAACAACGGACAAAGGATGGGGATCTTCTGTAACAGCCTCATATAATCTCTTCTTCATTTCATGCTCCGGATTAAAGAAAAAAAAAAGAAAAGAAAAATCTGTTGATCAGAACCTTTCATTTAAAGTGACATAGAATCCCCCCTCCCCCTTTCCCCAATCTTCACCCTTATCATTAACTTTTTCTTGCTCCCCCCAACTCCTCTTTTTTTTTTTCTTTTTCTATTTTTCTATCATCATTTACCTGAACTTTTTCTTCTCAGCCTTTTCCCCACCCCAGATTCACCTTGCAAACATTGTTATAATAATAGTATCTAAATTTGGCCTGTTTTGATAGTACACGGGGATTACAGTGGAGATATAATTATCAACTGTAAATTTGCTCTGACTATTGACCATGATTTGTTTTTTTTTGTGTGAGAAGACAGTTCCTATTCGACTACAATAAACTATAATTATATGAGTTTGTAGCTCTATTACTGTAGAACTGTATGTTTATGAGGCTATGAGTATGGGGTACGTGGTTATATGGTTGTATATATTAAAATTTATGTGGTTACAGTTATATATGGTTATGTAATCATGTGATTCTTTGATTGTGTGTAATCATGTGATTCTTTGATTGTGTGATTATGTTAGTGGTTATATGGCTCGACGGTTGTGTGGCTATGTACTTATGTGGCTGTATGTTGTGTGGTTATGAGCCGACATAGTTATGTGGCTGTAACCTATATACTGTGGCTATGTAGCTGTGTGTTACGTGGTATATAGTTATCTGGATACGCCATTGTGTGGTTATGAATGTGGTTATGTAGTTGTATATTTATGATTATATTATGGCTCTATGGCTGTGTGGTTGTGAGGTCATGTGGATATGCATTGTACACTTATACAGCTATACAGTTGTGTAGCTGTGGTTATGTGGACAAAATGTTATGTAATGGTTATGTGGTTGTAGACTTACATGTGGTTATACGGCTTATATAACTATGAGATCATGTGGATACATGAAGGTGGAGGCTATCTCGACGGTTGATGCATATTGCAGGCCTGGTCTATATGGTTTCTGGTTGTATGGCTAGCGGTCATGTGGTCATGCGGTTGCATATTATAGTTACGCAATTAATTGAGGAGCTGTATGACTATTTATCTATATGTATGCCGATATGTGATTATTAGTCTGCTCATGTAACTATTCGGTTGCTCGTTTGCTCGTTTGTTTTTCTATTTCCTAGATGTTAGATACTCCCCCCTCCTCTTCCTTTCCCCCTTTCTCTAATCACCCTACTTTCCGTTCCTCAAGAACGGTGAGGAAGGAAACAATCAAGAGGAGAAGAGGGAGTAAGGGGGGGGGGGAGGGGGGGGGGAGGAGTCGGGTGGAGAAAGAGGGGGCTGGGGAGCAGAGACTGGGGAAAATTTCATGCATTGATGAATGTTGGAGTCTTACAACTTTCTTGTTGGGAGTGAAAAGAGCTTTGTTTCTATTGTCTCAACTTGAGTGTTTGTATCTTTTTTTTTCTTCTTTTCTTTTTCTTTCTTTCTTTCTTTTTTGTTTGTTTGTTTGTTTTGTTTTGTTCTTATTAGTGTTTCCTTCTTTCCTTAGCCTGTCTCGCTGCTTGATTTGCACATTCTGAAAACATACAGACAGACAGAAGAAACAGACTGATCATACAGACAGACAGACAGACATTCAGACAGTTAGACAGACAGGCAGGCAGACAGACGTACACATACACATTTAGGCAGACATACACAGATAGACAGACAAACACACACACACACACACATACTGTATTATCTATTATGAGTGCAAAAAGGAGTAAGGCAATTATACTGTGATTGAAGAAACAATTTATAATAACTAATTTATATGATCCATGTAAATATTTATATCTGAAGCAAAATTCCTATTATATTATGTTATTGTATCTTGATTCACTGTGACATTTATAAGACCGGAAAACAATATTAAAACGGTTAAAACAATCCAAAACTTCTGGTGTGGAAATTTGAATGTACTATTTGTATTTTGTATTCGGAGGTTGTAATACATACATTGTTATGCTTATATGGATGTGTGGTGCGTGACTGTGAGACGTAGGTACATGTGGTCATGTAGCTGTGTGGTTATGTGGCTGTGTAGTGATGTGGTGCAACACATGATAGGCAAACAATTCAACAAAAATCGAATCTGTCAATGACACGTTGTCATGTACTCAACCTTTTCATCCTGTCCATCCCTTTGGTGATTTTCGCTCTCATGATGTTTTGCTCAGGTTTCAGAATTGACAAAAAAACATAAAAGTTATAGGCAAATAAAAAGTGTGTGATAAAAATCCAAAATGGCTGCCATTATTATTACATAATGTTGAAAAAACATTTTTTTTTTTTTTGTTGCTTGTTTGCCATGTCCTAGCAACTCAGTAAACAGGTATGTAATGCAAAAACAGCGTTTTCTTATGAAATGGTGAAACTGGGTGTACTTTTAGTGCAGCAACAAATTTAACGGATAAGGAAACATTTGAAAATGTTTTTTTTTCCGCGCTATAATTTCGGGAGAAGTAACAACGAAAATAACACTGACTGCCATGTCGCTTATTTATGAAGAACCACTTACAATAAGTTTATTGCTGAAAAGGTCAGCCATAATCAGTCTGTTTATCTCGTAAGATATAACCAATAGGCCAGACTTACTCCTTTTTTTCTATGCAACCTTCCCATCCTAAGAAAGAAAGATTATTTCGTCTTTACATGTCTGACTTGTTTTTGGTAAGGATTTTTGTGACTAGAAATTTCGTCATTGGAAATTTTGCCCAGCAGTTTTTTTATCCACCTATTCTTCATCGATTTTGAACTGTCAAGTGTTCTCGAATATGCATAACGGACACATTTTGGGGACCCATTCTTGGATAAATAAGGGATATGCAACTTTTAAACCCTTTTCGGTTCCCTAATTTGGGACTTCAAATTTTGACGATGTCTCCCCTTATGTAGACTGGCTTTATGAACATTAAGTTTCACTACCACTTGTAGTAGGCCTTTTATTGTCGAACCCATATTCTTTGGCATTGTTCGACTTGGTCATAATTTTAATCTAAAATTAATATGGTGGGAACAAAAATCTGAAACAATATAAATGGGTGACAATTCTGGCAAAGGTGGTCGAAGGATACAAAGCTAAAATAGCTTACACTGACATAAAACCACACTTAGACTAGGCATGTGAACAGAAGTTGCCACATATTTCAGTAAGGATGCGTTATCTTGCTGACGATCCTTTATTATGTCCCTATCTTCACAAACGTCAATGAGCGTTCCTGAAATAGTTGCTCTAATTATACTACACCTGACAGTTGTGATTGACTCATAGTCTTGATTAGCAAACTGCTGATAGTGATAGGCGCAGCTGGCTTTCTCTAGATCTAGACCGCTGCAGTAACTTTATGACTGATAAAATTGCCATAGCCGGTCACCGATTGTGATGGAGGCTGATTTTTAATCACATGTAGGCTACTTGAATAGCTAAGCCACAAAAACAGACGGTCACCTTCGGAGTCGTTCGTTTTGAATCTTCACGTGGCCAGAAACTGAAATCGAACTAGAGACTACACAGTGGCACAAAATGCCTTTACAATCAGAAATGCTTTGAAAATTACTCCTAAAATCATCTTGCCCTGTTCATTATGTTTATTATTACTTCAGTTATATAAGCCGGCCTATATTAATCCATAATATTATTGTAGTCGTTGTTTAAGGCGGGATGTGTTCAACAATTGCCTGAACGAATTCTTCTGTTACATGATAAGTCACAACGGGTATCCAATGAAGCATTCACTACCAGCAGGATGTGGTGAGCAGCCTGGGAGACTCAGAACAAATCTATTTGATGGACCAACCCGATGGTAATCCTGGGAGAATGAATCGAAATCGTCCTACATGTAGTTAAAAAAAAATATGACTGTTCTTTTTTTGCATATAGATAATGGACTCTTGCCAATATGAGCAGGACAACAAGAGAGAGAGAGAGAGAGAGAGAGAGAGAGAGAGAGAGAGAGAGAGAGAGAGAGAGAGAGCGAGAGAGAGAGAGAG
>JBCEWB010133066.1:501-11157 GCA_039654565.1 Peronia peronii | reverse complement strand
CCCCCCCAAAAAAAAGTGGCCGGCTACACTGTCTTTTAGTTATTCAATTACATGTACGTGAATATCTTCTTACAATGTCATGATGAGCATAATTATTGTTATCGCCAAACCGATAGTAATTCAATTTCGTTTTCATGTTAAAAAGTGTTACTGCCAACACAGAATTATGAGGTAATCATTGGAAGAAGCGTTCTTTAAAAAAAATCCTCTTAATGTTCTGTGTGAGACATAAAAGGATCAGAGAAGCAGAATGGACACTGAATTTATTGTTCCGATTTTTGAAATAAAAAAAGTGGGCAAGGAAGTAGTTCTCGTTCCATTGAAATTGAAATTTTCTCTAAATAGTCTTATATTGATGATTTTCTTTTTCTTTCAATTAACTTTTAAATTATTTTTCTAATCGTTAATGTTTCCACTAAGAGATAAATGCTGTTGTTATCCTGATTTGGTCTATCTAAAATAATTTTTGCGTGAATTTTAACCCCAAGCGCATGAATATATTGACCCCAAAGGGAAAGGTTGGGTTACGTACTTCCGGTCGTGCTATCACTTTCATTATAAGCCTACGTGTGACACATCTACACTTTCCGCAGTCGTGCCGCACTTGTGAATTGCAACAAAAAAAATACCGACGCAATGGCAAACAAGCAGCGCATGAGAATTGCTAGCGAAAAACACAGTAAAAATATCACAACCAGAGGAAATGTTCCGAAGACGTTGGTAAGCTCTGCTTCTAGATCTTAGATCAGATTTAGACATATAGGTCTAAATCTGCGTGATGGACACGTAACAAGATAAGGGTCCAAGACCAAGACATGTCAGTGTCTCATAATATAATAAGTTATTAGAATTTGTATTAGATATAGAATCTAGATCAACACTCTAGATCTGTGTCTTCCTTAAGCAAACATAGTTCTGTCGGCTCAGCTCAGTTATTGAGACCATTTTGCTGTTGAGAGTTGAGGATATATTCTCGCTCAATCTACCAATGCCACCACACTAAGCAGTCTTCACAAACTCACACGATGTCGGACACTAATGAAGGATAGGCTATTGCCCGAGTTGAATGGAGATTGATCAGCTGTTCATATGAACCTTGAGGCCTTGTTAAATCTGTTACTTCAGATCCAGATTCTAGTTTATCCACTGGAAAAACATATATTAAATTTATGAAATGATAGTCACCTTGCTTGTTGTTAGTGTTATCATTGTTGTGAAACCACTGATCTAGATATATAGATCTAGATCCAGATTTACTGTAGATCCAATGGTTGAAGTGTTTCCACTGCTTTTAATTAATTCTTTTTAAAACCCCTTCACTACTATGCCAATATTTCCAGTGCTTTTCTGACTGGACATTAGCGATATAGTTTCCCTCTCGCAATCCATTTACATCTTGCACTTAGTCCTATTTGCTGTGTGCGAGCCAGACAGCATCCGTTATGGTCGTTTACTTTTCCAGAGGCAATGATTTTACTCAATATTACTGTCAGATGAACTTGCACAGCATATTGTTGGGTTATTATTACTTAGAGGATAAACAATGTATCAGGGCCAGCGCTGCCGACAATCGATCGATAATCAAGCATCCTAGCAGAGCCTATAGTACATACATGGTATACGCTTAAATGTGCTAGTACACATGTTAGATCTACATGTATTACAAAGTGTGTAGGTTACGCTATAATTTTAATATATAATAGAGTGCTGCGCCGGTGTCATAATGTTGGTTCTTGTACCGGGACGGAATAGGCCAGATTCTGCATCGTGCTAGTTTTTTTTTTTTTGCTTGCAGTTGACTCGCTTATATCCTCACAGACTATATGATGGCTTCCTTTAACTGTTTTCAGAGTTAAAACTGTTTCAGGGTAAAACTTACTCAGCTGCCCTTTTTAGGGCTAAAACATTAACAGTCCTTTTCAGGTTAAAATCTACTCATTAACAACAGTTCTTTTCACGGCTCTAACTTTTCTTTACATTACTTTGGCTGTCAATGCAGCCTTATTACAGGGCTAGCAATCCAATCATACGAGAGGGTTTAAATTTAATATAAACACAAAGTTCGGGAGCCGTAGCGCGATTTCTGTATAAAGGGAAATAATCCTGAAATAATATAGTGCCTCATTAGTCATTCGACAATTCTACTGTTGTCTTATAATTTGTATGACCATACATAGTTGTTTATTTTGTTGCAGAAAAACACAGAAGACAAATACCCGGTTGGACCTGCATTGATGGCTCTCTTCTTATTCGTGGTTTGCGGTTCAGGTATGTCTTAAAGTATTGCATTTCATATTCAAAGAGAAAACCAACATTTTTATTCTTTCCTTTTATGTGTATTTGGCAATTTGTTGTTCTGTGCTCTTAATAAAGAAAGTGATTGCACAGCTTGTGAATAGAAGTGAAGCAATCTTAACACTTAGCTACTGTAGCCCTTTATCAGAGGCCATGCACCATGGATGTAGTGTCCCAAGCAGTGCTATTACCTGGAAACATAGCTAGCATGATTGTCAGTGTGCTGTGGCTTTGAGGCTGGTTAGTAAGCGCATCATAGGTCGCCTGTGGCAGCAGAGTGTTAACTTTCTTTTTTTTGAGACGCTGATGGACACTCATTGTTCTAACCATGCATCTGCTGTGTAGCCCAATAGAGCATCCCAGAGGATAAAGAAATGGATAGTCTTTTGTAAAATGATGTGACACGTGTGCATTAACAAATGCATGGCAAGGTCAGATATTAAAACATATTTACAGTTCTGTTTTTATGTATTAATATATTTCATTTGTTTAGCATTATTGTTTTTTGTTATGTCATCAGCATGGCAGATGATCATTCCTGGGATGTTCTTAACACAGATACCCTGTATCACCATTATTGAAAAGATTATTGTAACTTTATCTGTTCACCAGTTTTATTCCTTGTGAATACATCTTCATTAGCAAAGTTTTATGATTCCAAATTTTATAGAGTCGAGTCCACTGAAATTGAACTTTGATTATCCGAATTTCTGATAATTGGAAAACAAAAAATGAAACAGTAGATTTTTTTCCTCTTTGCACCTATTAATTGCCTCCCGCATAACTCGAAGCCATTGCCGTGAGTTTCCTTTAAATCAAAATGATCAGTGCCACCACCAAAGGCAAAAACTGGCTTTTGTCCTTTCTACATGATTTCCACCCAGTGCGGAAAACAAAGGAGACAGTACCCCGGATGGGGCAAGAGGGATTAGACAATGAATTCTTAAGCGTGCACCATACCGCGCGCAACTTGAGCAGGCTTTTTTTGGGTGGGGGGGGGGGGGGTGTGAACAGTGGATGGGGTCTGAGCCCCCAGCACTGCTGAGCAATCGATCGATAATCCAGTGTCCTGGCAGAGCCTACAGTACAGGTATACATGTACATGTTATAGACTAACTGTGTGGTATATGTAAGTGTGTCAGCAACACTATAATAGGGCGTTGTGCCTGTGCTATGATTAGATCACTGTCTTGGTTCTAGTAACTCTATGACGGGATAGGCCAGATTCTACATCGCATCGTGCTTGTTTTGTTTTGTTTTTTTATTTTTCACTTGCAGTTGACTCGCTTTATATAGACACCCTTACAGACTATGTGATGGCTTCCCCTAACAATTTTCAGAGTTAAAACTTTATTAATAGCCCTTTTCAGAGCTGAAACTCTCTAGATCTTTATTAATAGTCTTTTCAGGGCTAAGACCTAGGCCTACTTTATTAATTTTATTAATAGTTTTTTTCAGAGCTAAAACTACATGTATACAAAGAGTCTTTCACAGGACTAAACACTATAGCACCATTCTGCCTCTACTTTTCTTTCCTTTACTTGTGCATTCCCCTTTATTAGGGCTAACAATCCGATTAAACCTGTGGGCTTGAATTTAGATAAAGGCGAAATTTGGAAGCCATAGCGCGATTTCAATATTAAGAGAAATAGTTCTGTAATAAAATAATTAAATAATGCTTCATTAATCATTCGAGAATTGCCTCCCTTGTTAAAACTGGAAGATGAACTCTTTTTAATCAAACCCATTAGGGTGGTCTCAGCAATTTTGAATTAAGCGGACTCGACTATATTTGCATTTACAATCAAATAGCCTAAATAAAATGATTTAGGTGATGCTCTCTAAACTTTCTTTGTGCATTTATGTTTTCATTTGAAATTGAATGATGGCCTAAAGGAACTGTTGACTTGAATATTAATATTGATGTAAAAGAGAAAAAGAAGACAAAGCAAAACAAAAATATTGTGGTGTTTTTGTTTCAGCGGTTTTCCAAATCATTCAGAGCATTCGTATGTCATGACGGACCTTGCATGGATTACTGGACCCTGACGAGAGCACGATGCTACTCTCATCTGTGGCTGCTACACAAGATTCGATGATGGTGTGATTGGGCCCTGTGGATGTATTGTGTAAGAATGACTCTGGTGTGTGACTGTATTTGTAAGCAAGGCAGTGGAATGCCTGTGTCAAGGAAAGGAAAAAAAGGAAACTATAAATATTGCGACAGACCTGACTTAACGACCGACCTTCACAACATTATAACCTTATTATTATTATTATAATTGAAGCAAAAAACCAGATGCATAAATGAAGTGTGGTTTGTTGTTGTGCTGCAGGAAGAATGGTTTTGCTGTGTCTCGCTGCTGCAGCAGTGGGTTTTGACAAACCAACATAGTGGACCATATTTTTGACAGCTTGACTTTTTAACAGTGCTTTGATTTGTTTAAAAAAAAAAACCCTATGTATTTATTGGTTTTATTTGTTTCTTTCCTCACTCTTTTTCTTGAATTGATTTCTACTTTCCGTTGAATGTCCCCCTTTGCTATTTTTTTCCCAGTGTTTTTTGTTCATTCCTGGTGATGGTATTTGGAAGACGACTCTGGTGGTCAAGAATTTTAATTGTTATAATGTCTCCTATCAGCTTTGAAGAAAATTGTTGAATTTGAGCCTAGTATGGAGAACTTGTGACCAAAACTCAATTAGCATATAGATAAAATCATTTCTAAAAATGAAATAATTGTTCAGTATCATGTACAAATTCCTAAGCCAATTTCTAACAGGGTCACAGTCATATGCCAGTATCTTACTTATTTTGAATTCACACCATTTAGTTGTATTGGAAAGTTTCATCTGTTTAGTTATTTATGTGATTGGTCTATACCAATGGCATCCAGCTGGTGAATTTACAATCAAAATGTCTTCAACATTCTCTCAGTTGTACATGTGATTCCTATTTTGTTGCAGTCCAGACACTGCGGTTTAAATTATATTTCCGTTTTGTCAGTTATGCATGTGACACACACATATATTACGTGGCAATAGATTTGTCACTGTGTTTCAGTTTTTGTCAATAGCAGCTATCAGTTCAGTCAGTTTGTTTTTCTCTTTTATGGTCTTGTTTTTGTTGATATATGAAATGCCGATCTACTTCACTTGGATTATTTTTTTTTAGGTGGGGGAGACAGAAATGACATGAAGTTTTTTTGTTGTTTTTCTTTTCATTAGTAGTCACTGTTTCATGGAACTTCTTTCTTTAAGAAACTGACAGAAGAGAAGAAATTTATTCAGTGAATAAAGGCATTGGCATTTCAAGTTTTTGAATTTAACCAACAGACTATTGTCTTGAGAGATTTTGACTTGGAATGACCTGCAGTAGGTAGATGTATGTATTATGTAGTACTGAAGTGATATCAACTTTTTTCTGTCCTCTGTCCCTTTCTCTTCTGGCAAGGTTGTCAAAGGATTTTAAAAATAAAAATGTTATTTGAGTCAAGTCAATCACAGGGTGTTGTCTTTCTTGATCAAATATAAAGAATGTGAGAATGTATGAGCCCTGATCTGGAATGTTTATGTCTTTCTTGATGGTGTCTCCTTGGTTTGGTTTGGTTTTTATAAATACCGAATTTGAATTTTGACTGTGTATTACATAATTGATGAAGTTAAGGTCTCCAAGAATTTTTTTTAGAATTTGTCATAAAAGGCACAGACAGAATACATGTTGTACATATGTATGTATTAGAAATGTCTTGTATGTTTGGGTTTTGAAAGAAAAACATGGTAGAACCAGAAAGGGAAGGGATCAGAGAACGATCATGTCATAGCTGGAGCTGTTGTAATGCAGTCTCCCTTTCTTAAATCAGACAATACATGTATTGAGAATACTTCATCACTGCTCTATTCAGAATTGATAATAATAACTTCAGGCCTGATGCTTGCAACAATATGGCAAGACTGAAAAATTAAGATGTGTACTGCATGAGAAAAAATTAATAGCCTATAGTCTGATGCATAATATACCGTACATTTATATAGTATTCACTTTAAAAAAATGTTGTTCACAGTCAATAAGTGAACAAAAAAATGCAGCAGATCTAACAACAGCAGCTGGGGCAAGTACTGTCAGCCATATTAAATAGATAAGAAAATTAGGTTTCGTCAGTGAAAATGGTGAAATGTATTTATTCACATGTAATTTGCTTTCGTTATTTTGGTTGTGTTTCATGTTTGTGCTTTTCCAGTTAAAGTGATGACCATAACCATAATATAATATACATATATACATGTAATATACGGTCGAGTGGTCGAGTCGGGTTAAAGCCAGCTCCTTGGGGCCAAAAAAATTGTTGACGGTTTAACTGAGTTTAGGTGGACTGCACTGTATTTCAGTTATGTACAACTACAACATACATGTAATTAATATATTTTTAGATCTATAGATGTAGGCCTACATGTAACTGTGGTTACACAATAGATTTTTATCTAACATCCTATTTGCTGGGTAGTTAAATTGTGCAGCCTGTCTTTCCATTTGAACAGTATTGGGCATATAATTACACACATGCCATATTACGGATTTTCTTTTCCAAGATATTAGATGGGTCCATTATAGTTCACAACTACATGTACATATACTGGTATTACAATAAACTTGAGAGAGGGCTTGATTCGAAAATTACATAATACATGTATTGTGTTACTTGTATTTAACTGGAATTGCAACCATGCTCAGCTCAGCCAAAATACATGTACATGACATGTATGCATCAACGGGCACATTTTTTAACTGTCTTCACATTTCTCACTCACAATTATTGACAACTATTGGAAGAAGAGTGTGTTTTTTCTTTTTCCTAGGCTGGTAAAAAAAATAAAACTACTTGAAGTTCCCATCTTAATTTTTTCTCCATATTATTTGGAACGGAAGAACGGAAGAAGATGAGAGGGCAGGGGGGGGGGGGGGATTCAAACACGATTTCCTCTTACTTTCGGGTCAAGGGACTACAACACTGACCATGTCTTGTGCCAGAAGGAAACAATTAAAAATTTGAAAGAAAAAAAAAACATTTACTAAGCACAACTTTAGCATAGGACTACCAAGAGGCTTTTCAGGTAGTTATCAGGACTACAGAAGTTGACAGTGCAGACGTAATCTATTGATAGTTAACATGGTAAACATTCGCCAAAGTGCCTCAGCTGGCCAACTTTAATTATCGTACATTATGAGAAGGCACAGATGGTCAGGATGTTTTGACTCACTCTATCAGCACTCAGATTGGACTACATGTGCATGTAAATTTTAACACTAGATATGATCGACAGACGGCTCGAAATTAAAAACGACACCCCATGTGTTATCTCTTCAGTCATTCACAATGCAAATCGTAAAATGCAGATATTGTGCATTACATTACTCTATACATGATTCAAATGGTGAGCAGTGTAGTTAAGTGAAAATACATGTAAAACTTTCGGAAATAATTTTCACGAAAGTGATTTTGACTTGCTCACAACATTCTATCTCTAATAATCTATAGGTATGCACTACATTCATAGTTTAGCGCATGTAGATATAAAATCAAGGATCACTTCAACTAAAGTTCAACACGATCAAATGAACCTACTGAAAACATTTTTAAAATATGTAAAGAGCTGTCTTCTTTCAAGAGTGTACATCGTTTTATACAAATGTCTTAAGATTTAAGATGGCCGATCTACCAGCAACCAATTCAATGCACTACAAGAAGGAAACAGCGATCTATAACATGTTTTTCAAAAAGTTGAGGAAATTGTTATTCGAACCTATTGGCTCTTCATCGAGGCAACATAGAAGAAAAAAAAATAAATTTAAAAAATGTAAATAGGATTTTGCTGAATATGAATTATTGAAAAAGAATTTCTAAATGTTTGGCTCATTGTGTAGGAGGGGGTTTTCAGCTTCTTAAAAAATGTGAATAAAATAGTACATTTTCAGAAGAATTAGAATTCACAGGTAATTCAAGGCTATATTGTATTTAACTGTCGTTTCAAGAGCCACTACATTTTTTTTTCGAAGTGGGGATACTGTTATGGCTCTCTCATTTTGAGAAGCTGTGTAACTTTTGTCTTGTACATGTATTGATAATGCATTGAATGTAGCAATCCATGCGTAACTCGAATTACAGATTCCCCGAACATAGATTTTTTTTTAAATTTCCCAATCTGTTCGAGTTATCCTTGATCGACTGTGTTATTCGTGTAAGTAAAAAGAACACTATATACCTGAGCTGGGGACAAGGGTGTTATGTTGTATTATTATTGCTTATATTAGCTTACTGTATTGATTCCTGGTGTGACAGCTGTGATGCGGGAGTCAAATACAAGTACAAAATACGCGTATAGGCATGGGTCTGTCACGGTAATCATCTGCTCTGCCAATCTTCTATCTCGTTGGCAAATTCATTACGAAGTGTCTAGCCGATTACGATGCTTTCGCTGGATATGTCTTGTGGACATCATCAGCTAAGAGTGGAGGGTTCATCTCTACTTCAACGCGTCCACGCCTATAAATGTACATGTGTATATTTTATTTTCTGTTCCTTGTATCGTGTGTGTGCTTGTCTTTTTGACAGAAAGTTTGTATTTTTCTCTCTCTTTGTTTGCTTTTTGAGAGTGTAGTTGAATCAGATGTAGAATGGAGAGATCTGGATCTAGATCTAGACCTCATTCAGTTCAAATAAAAAAGATCGTCGAGCTTGATGATAAACCTAGACCATCATTTATTGATAAGCATATTTTTAGCTGAAAGTATTTAATTAAAGCTGCACGCACATGCCTCCCACCCCCTTCCAAAGGAACACGGCGCGGACTTAAAGCTTAATGGCTACATGACGATGACACGGAGAATAAGTCCGGCTAGACCTCGAGACTAGACGGAATTAAGTCCGGCTAGCCATGGCCAATTCATTATTAGAGCTTAGTTTTCTCGCGCTCCCCCCTTCCTTCCCCCGCCCCTTTCGGCCCCTTTCCCATTTTCTACGACTTCCACTTTCTGCTCTCTGTTCTGCGGTTGTTGTTTTCGTTTTTGAACCATTTCGTCTTTAACTTGGTATTGTCTTCATAACAATGTTAATATCAAAATTAAAATAAAAGACTTAGATTTAATTTTGTTTAGACATACATTATGTATTCCTATCTTCATTCTCAGCGAATACGTAATCGTAAGCCATTTTATTTGTTTGTTTCATGCCGAATCCTCGGTTTCAGTAATTCTGTCGTCCCTCTCCGTCCATATTATGTTTGCACGTGTGTATGTAGGTGTGTAGACTTACTCATATTATGTACAATATGTGTGTTTCCATCAGCTTGAAGATGTCTCCACCAGTAGGTTTGAGGTATACATTATATAATTTATTTCCAAGACAAGGCCGTCTTAACGCATGGGCTTAGCGGATACATAGGGGTCATGCTAACCTTGTATGACAATAATGTATTGTCTAATTTTATCAGCCATTTATATTTTTGCATTCTCGTGCGTAGTTGTCGTGTCCCAGTACGCTGTTTTTACTGGGGTCCCATAATGTTGTTAGGATGGCCTGAATTTCACAGAGATAGACGAAACTCCGGAACCTCAAAGGAATGAAAACAATTAAGTCTATAACAGAATAATAAAATATGTTAAGAGAAAGAGAGTGAGATAGATAAAGTGAGAGAGATTTAATGAGCAAAACTAACTTCTTATCCCCTTCCCTTCTCCGCCCCGTCCTTAGCTCTTTGCACCATCTGATATTTTCACACCTGAGGAAAAAGTCGGCGAGCAGTAAGCTCATGATTGTGACACAGATCCAATACTGCTCAGTAAGTAATCCCGCCTTCTGATCGTGTAGCACGAATGGACTCCTCAAATTAATTTCATCACGACGAGAGGCTGGGCCACAGACACTAATCAATAGCTGAAAAGGTATGGTTAATACTGGGGCAAAAAACCGAGCTTTTTTTCAGCTAAAAGCTTAAAACGTAAGGGAAGTTCTGCAAATCTTTCTTCTTGCCTTGTTTGCCATTGTTGTCATACTAACGAACTGTACAAGAATGGCTCAGGTTGTATGAATTGTAAATGGGCCCAGTGTCAACTCTTGAAAGCTTTGCTGTCTTCAATGCCGTTGATTTGAGAAAATTACAAATTTGTCTCTTAAACTAAAGACCAAATTAATATCCTCAAATGCTAAATTCACGAATAAGCTTAGTTTTCAGAATCATGTTTATTTTCACAGAACTGGATCTTACCCCATACACTGATACAGAAATGCAGTTTTTCGAAAAACAGTGACAGTGCATATTTAGGGGGGGGGGGGGGGGGCTGGAGTTTCCAAGTTCTCACTCAAAATT
>JBCEWB010133045.1:0-10000 GCA_039654565.1 Peronia peronii | reverse complement strand
ATACAATCGAGAACTCAAGAACCAAAGTGCTATCATTAGGAGCATTATTATGTAAGTAGGTCACAGCATTACTTTTCTTATCATTTTGGTCACAGCTATCTCTCCTAATCTCCTGGATCGACGCCCATCTCGCTCAGCTGTTCGATGTAAGCCATGTTAAACTGGTATTCTAATACTGCAGTGTGGGTGGAACGACTCGATAGTCCCGCTGTGCGCTTGTGTAAGCCTAAACTAGTGGTGTCCAGTCAAGAATTGAGGCCACCGCACAGACCCTTTGTTTAAGGTACTGAGCGCGGTGGGGCTGTGAGGGCCTTCTTATAACTGCAGGTAAGTACAATGACACTTTCGGGAGCATAGAAATACGGTGACGCTGTGTAAGGGGGAATATCCACAGGTTTCGATGAACCGCTGCCAGCTCCAGGTATTCCGGTGAAGTGAGGATTTTGGGAAATATAGACGAATAGGCAGCGAAATGAGAAGAAACGGCAAGATAGAGGCAGGATACTGCGGGCTCAGTCAGGCAGTATTGACTACACTGAACGTGTCTGGGTCTCGCTGAAACGCACTACTCTCCCCCCCCCCCCTCTCTCTCTCTCTCTCTCTCTCTCTCTCCCCTCTCTTCTCTCTCTCTCTTTCTCTCTCTCTCTCTCGTGTCGACGTCATCTCAAAGCGGCAACTATTCGATTGTGAAACTGCGTGACAGAATAGTATAAATGCCTTATATCAGGTAGGGCATTTGCCAGTCTGGACAGTAGTTTGATGCATGTCTGACGCTTGTGATATTTAATGTGTCCTCGTTTTTACATATAGCCCCATAACCCCATAGAATACTGGTCATCAAGTGGTAATTCTAATAAATCATCTTTCTGCATTTGCAGATTTCTATTAAAGGTAATGGATTTTAGGACATTGGTCATCAGCTTGAAGTTGTAAAACTGCTATTTCAACATAACGCCTTTCTAGAAATCTGCAAAAAGTAGTGAATTTTGGGATATGGATCGTCAAATGGAAGTTCTAACAATTCAGCATTCTGTGTTTCAGGATTTCTATAAAAGATGGTGAATATTAAGATGTTGATCATCAACGGGAGGTTCTAGCAATTTAATATTCTGCACTTTCAGGTAAGAAGTGAATTTTACGGCGTTGATCTTCAACGGAAAGTTGTAATAACTCAGCCCTCTGCGTTTCCAGATTTTCATAAATAGTAGTGATTTTAAGAATGTTGATCATCGGTTGGAAGCTGAAACAAATTCAACACTCGGTGTTTCCAGGTTTTCTGTATGAAGAAGTGACTTTTTTGCTGAGGACCCAAGTTTGTATGTAAGGCAGTATCGTGCACCTATGAGTTGACGTCAGCTGGCGGCGAGACTATCACAGCGGTTTTGTGGGAAAGGAACAGCTGCCTGGATCAGTATGTCAGGCTCTCCTGTTTAAAACAGAAACAGGTCTCGCCTTTCTTCGTTAAAAGAAAAGAAAAGAAATCTCTGTCACAGGCAAAATGCACAGCATTGGTCGATGAAAGAAGATACTTAATTTAGGGTTAATATTTATCAACAATATTTTTCTCAATTTGTTTGTTCTGTCTTGTTTTGTTTATTTTTTCACATTGCTAGCTTGAACATCTTAAGGTATGAGAAGCTCAACTTTGAAATTCGATCTGATTTTAATCCTAACCGTGTCACATGGAGCTCATGCAGCACCTTTGGTTTCCTGAACAAAATGTAAGCTTTTTCATGTTCAAATAGAGACAGATTGTGTCTAACAGGTCATATAATGTCGAATCTTGTTATTGTATTGTTTGCTGTTTGTAAAGCCTTTCAAATGCAAGAAAAGAGTGAGCACGATTTGAGCAGATCGCCCGTTGCTTACCTTTAAGGTTAAAAGTTGTCGACGTGCCTGAGAGCCCAGTTGTAGCGAATTGTTATTATTTACCGTCTGTTCAAATGAGAAACATGTTACTCTTTCCGGCGAACTTGCATGAATCGATAGGAAGTGAAGGTTACTGATATTTAACCTCTGTATTATGCTAGAATAATAATGTTACGAACCTACAGCTATCATGTTATCACGAGAGGACGAGTCAGTGGCACCGCCATAGCTTCCACGCGATTGGTTATTGAGACTGTTTTAATATAGAACAGTACTATCAGTAATACATTATCCCCTCAGTTTCTGTCATAGGGGACATAGTAACGATATAGGCCTCTGAGAAAACTCATCATATGATAAGCATATCTAAAGTTTGGTACAATTTCATCAAGGATTAGTAACGTGTCAGCTATGTTGCTACTTACCTGGTTTCAGCAGGGTGTTTTTCCCCTCTGGTTTTATGTGATTTTCTTTAAAGTAAAGAAGCTCTGACAGCTACTTTTGAGAGAACATTTATCAAATTTTCCTTTCATGAGAAAATCATTCAACATCCAACCAATTTCTTCAAAGGACTACACATACTGATTACAACAGAAATGATAGATTTTAGAAAGCACCAGAGTTAAAGAATGTGGCAAAATTATAAGTAAATAAAAATAACAAAATTAACATAGTCTTTCCCTATATATATTATATAGAGACTATTTGCCCTTTTTTTTTTTTTTGACATCACAGTCAAGTTTCTCACACATTCCACATTCACATACACACACAAACACAAAAGTACGCACACCATTTTCGTTATTTCTTGACTGGTAAAAAAAGTTCTGTTCAATGACAAACATTAATTATTTCAGTGGATGCTCTCTTCACAAAAACCGGAAGCTTTATTGCAGTGAACATGCAGGCATGTACATGCAGCCTGAACCTCATTCATGTCACTTACATGTTCATCACGTGCTGTTGGCATATGCGTGAACACGTGCAGTCTCAGATAACGACAGTCTGCAACAGATTTGAGAATTCCATAACTTATATAATCTCCATTGTCATGGATGTCAAGGTCGGAGATTTGTGTTCTAAATAAACAGGATAAAAACTGCACTTTTTCTTATCATGACATTGAGCTCGTGTCGCGGACAGTATGCCCTGTGTGGCTGACCTCACTTTCAATTGAGAACAATAATCTGAGGGACCAGAGTTTCTACAAATGTTAAATTTTGTCCCTGTGGCCCACCTCGTATCGTCTGCAGTGCTTCACGGTGTTGGGAAAGGTGCGTTCGTTTTTGCTTTTTGTTTTTTACGCTCCTGTCATTAAGACTGGGAAATTGTATAAACGCCCAACTGCAATAATTTTACTAGTTCGGTAAAAACTTTAGCTGTCAGCACTAAGAATATTTTAACCCTAAAAATGTCAGTAGAAACCGCTGTTTCTACAATGATATTTATTCATGTACCAGAAGTGACAGATAAAGCGTAAAGGCATTATAAGGCTAACATTTTATTTGAAGAATTCAAATACATAGCCTAATAAGCGAGTCTTTGATCAGATCGACCCCTGGATACTGCTAGGGTTAGAGATAATAATAAGATAAATTTTATTATTTTGTCCTAGGAACAAGATTTCTTTCATAGTCATTCACTTAATCTTAGCGCTGTATCGCCGTAACTATAACTGCGGCTATTATGTCTTTAAATACAAGCTTATTTAATCAGTCCAGAGTTACGTGACTCATGCTGAACAACATAAACTCACACGGCTTCCTCACATAAACTAAAATACGATTAAAAAGCATGAGAACAAATGTAAGGGAAATGATACTCAGAGCACTTTCGTCTTTATTAAGAATTAATTATGAGTTTTATTATAACAACAAGTATTATTTTAATGGTTGGCAGATTCTAGGCCAATGACTGTGTCAGTGCGCTGATCTGTTACAGAACTATCATTTATGATCCTCATAGATTAATATTACCAGTGGTTTCTCTTGTAGACCTACTACAAGTACGAGAAATCAAATGACTAACTTAAATTTTCCATCTGACCGCTAGGACTACTAACTGCCATAGGAAATGTTTCGTAAACTGTTTTAAAATATTTGAGTTGACCATTGCAAGTGTTGTTCAAAGGCAGTAGAATAATATTAGAAATGTATAATTGTCAAAGACAACTGGATATTTAGTTAAGAGACGACAGATTGAACTTATAAAAGATTCGGTTGTGACAGGGTATTTTTTTGTGTGTGTGTGTGTGTTTAATGTTTGGGTTTTACTGTAGCGGTGTTGTTAACACAAATGCGTCGAAACACGGTGTTAACAACAACAAACGTAAAAATATGTATGAACAGGATTGCAAGAGTACTTACTACTTTCATGCTTATGTGCCAAGCCAGTTGTGCTGACCAAGATCAGGAAAACTATTAAATGTAGCGAGGACCTGCCTTGGGTGCGAGGTCCAGTAATTGAGAGCACTTAATAAATTGACCCAGTTGGCTGAGGTCGACTTTAGGTGATATCCGTGCTATCTGCTGCCTTGAAAGCTAAAACTGACCTTTTGTCCTGTGGATCACAGAGCAAACTTCATTGTGTGTGCTTGTGTAACGTTGTTTAGTCGAGATGAAAGAAAGAAAGAAATTATAGCACTTCTTTGCACGAGAAACGAGCAGAATATGTGTTAAATTTCTACAAACTAAAGTGACATACTAACTTGACATGCGGTTGAGAATGGTGTCAGAAATGTGAAAGCTAAGAGCATTATTGTTGGAGGCTATACATGAGAAAAGAATTCTAAACGTAAACATTTGAGACAGATCTATTTCAGGCAACTTGAATGATACCATAGTCATAGTAAAGTTATGGATATTCAACTCTGACCTCGGACAGTGAACAGCTGCTGAGGATGTTAGCTAATTAGGTATGTAAGTAAATTGCATTCTTCAACTTGGCACCATAATCGAACTCCAGACAGACTTTATATAACTCATATGAAATATCGGACAATATTCAAGTAGGCTAAATCTTGTCTTGGACTTGCGGTGGAGTAAATATCTCAGATACGGTCTCGCTTTTGTCTTAGCGCCTTATATAACGATGATTGGGCCGACTGCCTATTTACACTTATTTTGCGCCCTGTAATCTTAATCTTATCCAGCGTGATGCAAAAATACGACTCACCGAGCATGGAAACAATTTGATGATCTTGCGTGTTATTATAATATAAGCGATCAGAATGTCTATGTGACGGGATGAAGCGGAATCATGGGCCATAGTTAAATGTTCCTCTGAAGCACTGAGATTCTCTAGAACACCGAAGTCTTGTCTCGATTCTTGGAAGTCCAATTGTCTGAATCAAGTATCACAGCCATTATCTTAAGAAAAATATAACTGTGTAGAGTTAAGACACTTTTCTGCCGAAAATTCACTTGATCCTGAATCCTGACATTGGCCTAAATCACTTTTCGTGTTATTGGGAGTTGTAACTATTTGGCTTTCAAGGGTCGATTTACAATTTTCTCAAAACGATGGCTGTGCCACTTAAGCAATTAGACTTTTAAGGGATAGTCTGGCTTCCCTCCTACTTATTCCATATTACATATCCACACATTTGCAATAAATATAGAGCTCAGATTTTGTCCAGTTTAGTTCACTGCACTTTTTAAATGTAAAACTGGGCGTTGTTCTATTTTTTGCCATTGTTTTAGTAGTTGTTTTTAGTGTCACTGGTGTTATTTCTAACGATATAATGAACAAATTATGCCGGACAAGTATTTAGGAATGTGTACTTTACAATTCTCTATGCTGAAAGATGTGCATATAAATGTGGCTTGCCGAAAACTGGATTGGGAGATAAAGGTAAATTAGCATCACACGATGAACATACAAAGACAAGGGTGCATCGAACAGAATGTACACATTGTTGTATTGATATTATTCTTCAAATTAGGGACTAGTATGAAAAGAGAGCATAATAAGGGCAGGCTCAGGGAGCACTGACAGCTTTGTTCCTTACATTAAGAATGTATTACTGTTAACGTTGTTTGAACTGTGCACGGACAAAGTGTTTTCACTTACGCCGATAAATCTTCAGTGAAATTCAATGTTGGATGTGTCCATGTGCGTTACATAATTTATGTGTCGACTCTACAATACGTGAAAAGATTTCGAAAGCCCGGAAAGCTGTTGCCCTTACTCATCATACCTTTCAACTTTTTGGCACCTTCGATACTTATGGATTGATCCATAAGATTGAATTCAGTACTTCCTGCCGAAGGCACATTCATTTTCCTGGGCATGAAATCCTATAGCACCAGGTTCGAGCATAGAGAAATTCGGCTTTTCAGACTCTGATATCGTGAACGATTTTTACTAACTTTGATTTTAGCGGAGATAAATGGTGAGAATGCAGTTTTATATAAATTATATTGACTCCATAATGATCGTTAGAAACGTGCCCATATAAAATAGTGATAGCCAACCCTGTGAGTCCTGTTTGGTATATATAGATACGTAGATCTTTCAAAATGAGATTCATTTCCCACATTGTTTTGCACCAAGTTACACCTTTCTCATATCATTATTAAATTATTAAAGCTGGCAAAGGAGACACAGTCATGGTTAGCACTCTGTTTTATTTCAAGCCTATTTTCTTAAGTTTTAGTCACCAATAGCACAGGCGTCAAGTAATATTTTGTCCACAGTTAATGAATAGCTGAGGATCAACAGATATCTGTATGCAGAAACCAGATTTATTTTTTTTTAATACAGACCCATGTGTTGCAGAGCCAAGTAACTTGAAACTTGAATCACCATATTTCACACATGTCTGATTACAAAATAGGCAGATTGGAAACAACCGATGCACCGATCTGTGGTCACTCAAGTAATAATTGATGTGGGTCTCGCACCTGATTATCATCTGCACTTAATCTTAGTGCTGCATCGCGGTAACTAAGATTTAAGGTTAAGTTTTTGTAGGCCTTTCAATCTTTCTGATTAAGACTATCTCGACCCTTTTCTTGTAAGCACTTCGGGACACAGCAGAGGTTGTCATATCTCAAATGTCAGCATCACAAATCTGTCCTGAGGAGCAACTTAAAAGGAGTGCTAAAAGATAAAAAATGGCTCGAGTTTTACTGTTTTACTGTTTAATTTTCCGTCTGCCTTCTCCTAGATGAGAGCATGGAAAAAATTGAATTGAAATTACAAATAGGAATAATTATATTTTTAATAGCACCTGTCCATGTGGAGCGGCGGAAGGAGAATGGCTTTCCTCCCCGCAGCCGCGTACTTCATGGCTCAGGCACGCACACATTCATTCCCACTGCTATCCCCCGCAGATGATGGACCTTATAGTTTGATCCATGCCCAACCCCATGACTAGGTATGGTACGCAACTGCAGGCTCAGGAGAAAAGAAAAAGAAAATACATATGGACAATACATGCAGGGTCTCAGAATATTTTCCCTTGGGTGGGTTCTGGTGGTGTCTTACCGATAGTCCTGTCCCTATCCACTTGCATGTATAGGTATGATAGATCTGGCCTGAGGGTCACAGCCAATGATGGCCACGGATATCCGGCGGGGAGAGGATGCCTCCCCCCCAACACCACGGGTCCTCCCGACACAGCACTGCTTATGTTCCCTTTCAGGGCCAGACTAGACAACAAGACAATGCGGTATGTCGATGCAACAAATCGAGTTTAAACAAAACTTCCTGGTCTGCCATTGCTCTCGCTGGGTCCTATTTTTTCAAGTTCCTCATTCATATCATAAGTACAAATATAATCGTGGGAAGGGAATAGTCTGCCCCCCCCCTCCCCCGGATCTGGTGTGTGAGGTTAGGGAGAAGAATATGGGTCCCCCCTCCCCCACCCACCCACCCATAGCCCATCCCTCCAGGTCCCCGCTCCCTCTTAGGGGTCAGGACTGGTTCAGGCGGAGCTAAGAATTTAAAGTGTTATCAGAATTGATAAAAGATAAAATTGATCGTATTTAAAGTAAATATAATGGACATTTCATATAAATGTATGCGATCTTTTCATATAAATGTATGCGATCTATATACGTATATATCATGTACAACACTTATCTATTGATATAATATTTCTATGTACAGACACTGTATCCAAAGTATGCATCTAAACATAATGTACTTTTCAAATAAATATCTTTAATGTATACGATGTATATAGGTATATTCCATGTACAACACTTGTTTAAAAATTTAGCATTTAATAATATATATCGATATAATCTTTCTATGAACAGACATTGTATTGTAATACATTGCAATCTCTCGCTTAATCTAGTGTTGCCCTTATGGCCAGCGGGCTGGGTTGTCATGTTTGACTGCGTTTAATTTATCCATTAAAAAGCGCGTGCGCCTTCGCATCACACATATACAGAAAAAAAAAAAACGTAGGCTTATGGTAGTAGGGACGCCTAACCCCTGTTACGGGTCTTTAAGACCTGTTCACTGCCATTACACTGATATATAATAATTTAAAGAAATTCTTTCTTGATAGCGATCCTCTGGTCGGACGGGAGCCCAGGAAAAGAAAGAAGTCCTGCCCCCAATCTCCGACCAGAGTCGCACAATACTGAAATCGCACCGGATCCGGGGGAGAGCGGACCACCTCCAGGAACGCAACCCCGACCCAGGTGTGTCATAATTATGCTCCCCTGACTACTTTCGGGGAGACACAACTCTGGGTCGGGTGCTCTACAACCATTAACACAGTTGCGCCCCCAGCAACTTGTGGCAGGGACGCCCCCCCCCCCCCCCCGAACAGATACGCCTAGCTAGTGATCTCGATCTTAGTTATGTTTAGGAATCTGCCTCTAATCCTTTCTAGGCTTGGAGAAGGCTATTGAAATCAAATATTACATTATACTTTAAAAATTCTCTTTTTTGGACACTCTATTAAAATGTGCACGACCGTGTTACGTAGTTGACACGTCGTGCATTTGATTAGGTCCGACGGCAGCCTGGGGGTTCTAGGGGCTCCAAGTCTGATGCGGATAAGTTTTTTATTACAAGGAATTTTCAAGTTTAGATTCAGTTGTGGTTTAAGCTTCACCGACGGATAGAACTCTCTGATGCTTCTAACTTTTTCATTTCCCTCCTTCCTTCCCTGCCAAACTTGATCTGTTTTACGTTTAATCAAATTCTTTACTTGCCCTAAACCTAACCCTACATTTATTTCAATAGTTTTGTGTGCAACTAGACAAGGCAAAACGGAAGTAAAAATGAGTAGATGGTTATATCTTGCAATACAGAGAGCGTGGTAATGTGGGCGCGTGGGAGGGGAAGGGGGGGGGGGTGAGCGAACGAGAGAAAGACGGAACTGGATGAAATAAGATCACAAAATAGATGGATGAGACTAAAAGAACCCCTCTTCCCCCCCCCCCCCAAAAAAAAAAGATACAGTGCGAGATATGGGAAAAGAAAGTGATAGAAGGGGGCAAAGACAGAAGGACGGGAAGACAGAGAGATGGGGGAGGGGGGAGAGGAAATGGAGGGGGGGGGAGTAGCCAGATTGAGGCAAACCACAAGATAGACAGATTGAACAAAAAGCACAAAAATGGTACATCACGCGAGAGGGAAAGAGAAAAAGAGAGACGAAGAGAAAGAATGAGACGAGGCGAGAGAAAAAGAGACGAGATTGAATGAAAATAAAAATCACAAGATAAGCCAAAATGCACAAAAAAAGTGGAGTACGAAAGAAAGAAAGAAAGAAAGAAAGAAAGAAAGAAAGAAAGAAAGAAAGAAAGAAAGAAAGAAAGGGGCAGGAGGGAGAAAGAGACGGGGAAAGAGAGGGGGGTGCGGGAGAGAGAGAGAGAGAAAGACAAGTGACTGGGATAGTGGCAGTACAGGCCAGTTGAAGGACAACTGGATCTCTCATGCATGGCAAATGGATAAACGTAAACTACGGCAGACCGTCACCTTGTCTATGTAAATGAACAAACAGCGGTCTCAGGTTAAGAGGCGCCGTAAGTTATGATTTAAATTTCACTCTTTTCTGTGATTCTTGTAGCTGCTGTTATTGTTATCGCTGTTGTTGTTGTTGCTGTTGTTGTTGTTGCTGTTGTTGTTGTTGTTGTTGTTGTTGTTGTTGTTGTTGTTGTTGTTG
>JBCEWB010133023.1:0-11158 GCA_039654565.1 Peronia peronii | reverse complement strand
ATCTATCTATCTATCTATCTATCTATCTATCTATCTATCTATCTATCTATCTATCTATCTATCTATCTATTTATCTGGCTGTCTTTCTCGTTATCTTTCTTTTCAAGTTCACAAATAACTTGTTTAATTAAACAGGTCCACGTTACAACAACCGTAGCTAGGTTGTTTGCTCAGTAAAATCTGTTCTGTAACAATGATTTCATCACTGCACGATTTCTTGTGTTATGTGGATATGATGTCTGGAAAGTTTGTTTTAAAAGAATACTATTTGTGTTGAAATAGCACTGATGCACTCATGTCCCCACCAGCTGACTTGTATGGCTATGGACTTTAAAATAAAATTAAAAAAAAAAAATAATTAAAAAGCCCTTTTAGATAATGACATACTTTGCAGCATTGGAGATATAAAAAAATTATAAATTTTGTCTCATGTAGTACAATATTTGAGTGATATACGTAATTATAATACTGCTTGTCACAAAACAAATTCTGTACGTGAAAACACACATGCGATTCTGATTATTGCGTTTTATATATTTAGTATTTTTTTTTTTTTTTGCGAGTATGCTATTCAGCTGGGATCTTGCGTCTAATATGATTTTTCAACGTTCGGCTAGTTTTCCATTTCACTTCCTAACGAAATAAAGAAAGCATAACAGTGTCAAGCTGAGGTGGGGACTTTCAGCCGTGTCGTCCCGGCCAGGGTTTCACATTTGCCAGTGTAAGGTTGTTATTTTATCCTTCCTTGTACAAAATCATCATCTGCTTTTATTACTATCTTCAATCTTTATCATTCCATTTAAGATATTATCACATCGATCATTGTCCCGGGCTTATCTAAAACCTATAGATCAATCCCAAAACAAAAAAACAAAAACAAAAAGAAAAACAAAAAAAAAAAAAGCAAAAAAAAAAAAAAAAAACCAAAAAACATTTGTAATTGTATCTGATTCTTACTGTTTTATTTAATACCGTCCTGCTTTGCGATGTTCAGATCTTTTATAGTACGGCAACACCAATGAGAACCATGCTGGAAAGAATCATAGCCATCCTGTTGATGTATTGTCTTTTTATTGCTTCCATTCATTTTTTTCCCGGTATTTTTGCTGTGGATCGTTTCTTCCTTCTTTTTTTAAATTCTTATTAAAACGACTACATCACGATTATTGCCACTGTGTGATTTGATAACAGGATGAAGATCTAGGTCCCCTAGGTTTGACACTGGTGATGTCATATTACCGTTCTGTGAGAATGGTTAAGCACAAAGCAGTCTGGTTTCTATGTTGATGGCGTGCAGGATTCAAACAAAAGTTAGACTACCACTGCTTGCTGTTGATCGCAGTTGCAGCAGCAGTGAAGGTAATCCAAGCTGAGTTTTGAGTTCATCTGCGGGTCAATTTCTGACCGGCCATAGGGGAATTTACAAGAAAACTGTTTAATAATTTTGTAGACAATGAATCGTTTTTAAATTTAATTTTCCCGAAGGGATTGTATAATAGGTAGTATTGCTTCGAGTTAATCCTACAGAACAATAGACTCGCTGAAAGTACGTGGGTGTAGCATAGATGTGTGTTGCTGGTTGTAGTCAGTATGAGAATAGAATCGTGTCAATTATTTACTGAACTTTTCTCAGCATTACATATATACATGTATTAAAAATCATGTTAAAAATACACAATACTCGTGCCGACTCAAAATCTGTCTATCTAATCATCTTGAAACTTGATTCAAAAGCGTGTAGGAGAAATCGTCATTGATACAAAAACCTGGAAGATAAATGGTCATTGTACATCAATAAACAAAAGTTTATGCATTTCAAGCATAATTGTGCAGGAATAAGTGAACGATGAGGGCGCTAGAGAACTTGATTAGAAAGTTCTTTGTCATCGTCATCATCAGCTTTGCCAGTAACCGTCCTGGGGCCATTTGTCACTGATGAAGAATTTCTATTTACCTCCATCAGACTTGAGTGCCTTTTTTTTTTCTTAAGCCTTTCAATCCTGTTATAGTAGGATTATCATGGCTTTAAACAGCTGCTTAATTTTGGTGACAATTTTTGTGCGTAGGAATTTGGAATTTGGAAATTTTGCCCCGACAGCGGCACTCAACCCACTGTTTTATCGATTTTGAACTGCCAAGAGTTCTTTAACGTGCGTAACCTACACATGGGACCTCCACGATATATTTACCCATATCCGAGAAAGCTAGACGTCGGACTTCCCTACCCAGAGAAAGCCAGGGAACTGTTGAGCCACAGAGAAAAATGCAGATTTTTCGACCTTCGTGTCCTTTCATCCTCCAATGGGAGGACCCGCGAGTCGAGCCCGGCCAGAACCCGCAATCTCACCGACGTGAGTTATTTTCGTCCTGAAGCAGACGCCAAACCACAGAGCCACTGCTCCCTCACCCCTCCCTTTCCCCCCTCCTCCCCTTGAGTGTCTTGTGGGAATTAGTCCTCTTTATATCATCACCTAAATACCGTCATAACATCTCGAACTTGGCTGTTTACCCCTGACGTTCCAGGGGGGGACATCTCTTCTCTCTGTCCTTGCTCCTGTCTTCTGTCCAGCTCTCTTTCCTCTCTTCGTCTTGACGTATAAACGTATCTTACCATCTTTGGCACAATGTAGCCGTGATCGTGCTGATGTACGGTTCAAACTCAACACAACACATTATCCCTGACTTTCACACGCGTGCCACATCCATTCCGGACCAGAATCTCCTGTTTGTACGGTTGGAGTACAGAATGGGCTTCTCCTGCGGCTCCAAGTAGCGAGAGGTTTGATTACATGATAACTAAACTCAGACTATAAATAATGAGGTACAATTATCGGCGCTTTTTTTTTATATTAAAATGCATCGAAACGTATTCGGTCTTCACTCTTGTCCTCCTAATTATACCTTTTGCAATAAATAGCAGTGTAAGAATAATCCAATTATTGTTCAAAGTCCAGTGTGGTGCAAAATGAAACAAAGAACTGGAACGTGACAACTGACAGTGTTAACCCTAAAAGTGACAATAGGATCTCAAGGATGACATTGATATACATGTCAAAGGAATGGTAGTCGATGTTGATACAATCTGATATTATGTTATGGCGGCGTGAACTGTTTGGAAAACAATCCCAGTGCAACATGGATGCTGAGGAAATCTGGCACAATCAATTACTTGGGTTAACGAAACAAAAGAAGCGTTCACTACCACTTCATGAGCACAGCGAGACTCAGAAATAGTTCATTATCTATCCAGGGTTCTGTACCAATTATTTGCTTTATAGCATAAGGATCGCACCCAATCTCATATCGAATCCCCAACCTGGAGACCACTTTTCGAGAGTGTCCCCACGCCTGTCTCTATCATCTGTTACTACAATAAGTGTGAAAAGTAGCATTAAACCTGTGTTTCTCACTGCAGAATGCTATTCTAGATAACAGTATGGTGTAAAAATTTGCGTGCAATAAATATGAGCATCTTTCAAGAATATTTGAACGGAAGTGTGCATCTTTTACCTGGTCGTTCTTATTCCTCAAACCAAGGCAAAGAAAAATATTTCTGACATGAATATACTTGATTTCTAATCTATTTTTGTTTTGTTTTGTTTTGCTTTGTTTTTTTTTAATAGGACAAGATGTTCATCGTTAATTTTTTTCTTTTTTTAAATCACCATTTAGATGTAACTATTGAAATTAGTGTCATTACTGTACTCTCTCTCTCTCTTTCTTATTTTTTTAATGGCTCTTTGCCATTATGTGACCTAAACTTTATTGTTGTTTTGGCTAACATTTTAATTAGCTCAATTCTGAAATTGCATTGAGATATCATTAACACTATCGATTAATGGAACATTCTTAACTTAAAATCACACATTTCCGGAATAAAGTCTTGTGTAAAGCCCCTGTGAATATATCTCCTGTGAGTGACGTTTCCCATGTCCCTTTTGAATGAAATCATTCCAATCTTCATTTCTACCAACTACTACAATATTCTTCTTTTTCAGATACCAAGTAGTTTTTGCACACTATGCACAGTCAACGGACGTCGCTGTTATTTTTCCTGTGGATTCTGACTCTGAGCCCTGTCTGTCCAGATAGGCGTAAATTCAAAAGTATCTTTGATGAAATATCCCCGTTCTTAGACACTCTGGTTGATCAAGTGATCGAAATTGAACGTCAAGTGAGTATTTGTCAATCCAGATATGGGGGAATAGAGCAAAAATAATCATGCTACTTCAGACATAGATTCTTAATGAAATTTCGAAGTGTTTCTGTTCCCAAAATGACATTTCATTCATGTTCAGTAAATGGCAGGACCAACATGACAAAATATATTAAGGATTATATTGTTACTGATTTATTTGTGCATGTTATATGGAAAGTTATCTCAATGCAAATGTGTAAATTAATGACAAACATGTCGATTCCTTGACTCTTTTAGATTATAAAAACGCGTTTTCCACAATCACAGTACTCATCATTTTCGTCATTTTAACCAAAATGGCTATTCTTACCTTGTCTATTGAAGAAAAATTATAAAGGGTGTCTCCACTGTTGACAATCGCTGTCACATTTTCCACCCAGGAGGGGGGGGGGGGAGGGGAGGGGAGGGGGGAGGGGGGGCCAAAGGACGGTACTTGTAAACTTTGATTTTCCCTTTCGTCCTAGGTCATTTTACTGTGTGCATGTGTGATTGGCACGTTTGTCTGATTCAGAATATGTCTTAGACAAATTTCTAGCGTGTCTGGTTGTCATGGAAAAGACTGCCATCTTGGATTTGTTCCTTTTTTTCAAAATCTACTTATTCCGTTACTACCATACCAAATCGTTCCAAATTTTGCATGCCATTCCTAACATTTTAGGTGTTTTTATGGTTGGTTTTGTTGATAATTTTTTGCAAATACTATATAATCATTTTTTTGTTTACGAAATTGCCACTGCTAAAGTAAAACGACACAACAAAAAGCCCTTGTCACTTTTTTTTTACTATGTAAAGGAAAATGTATGGGTCAAAGATGATGGATATATTATTATGTTGGTAGATATTGGAGAAGGTTGATAAGGGAAAAACAGAAATATAGATATATATTTATATATATATAACCCCCCCCCCCCCCACAAAAAAAAAGAAAACAAAAACGGAAATCTGTTGAAAAATTTTCAGTGTGCCCAAAACACTAATGCCTGGCAAACGGGACATCTAAGTAAGCATAGGCCAAAAAGTATGAGGCTGTCTTTCTCTACTGCCATCTGGAGAGCTTTTTCTATGGACTTAGCGGTTATTTTTGCTATTTTGTAAGCTAATATATTCCTTTCTTTTACTTCACTGAATCTGAAGGAGTAAACTCTTCATCCAACGTCCAGTGATTTGTTTAACAGTAGAAATCCTCACAAGACTCATGTTCAACTCAGCAGTTGCTGTTATCAACAGGTGCAGAATAAAAGAGCTGGCAATATCTTCTTTTCTCCCAATTTGATAGGGAATCTTGCTGAATTTTGACTACACCCCATTTTTACTGTAAATCTCCAACAAAACCATAAAAGGCTTATGAACTCGAAAACTACTGAATGTATTCATTATGAAATTTGGCAAACATCATTGATGCATTGAAATCTGTGTTTCTATTTATATAAAGCCGAAAAAAAAAGCTTGCTATGTTTGACGTTATTCGAAAAAGACGATAATAATTGAGGAGTCTATTTTCAAATTATGCTGATCTGAGATCTGTTTCGAGAAGAATGGACTTACGCTATGGCTTTATCTATGAATCATTGGTTTTGATATTTTTAAAGTTGATCATGTATGGTGAGGAAAAGTAATAAAATGATTCTGATGGAATGTCATTTGACTTTGTTATTTAAATTCTAAAATTTGACATTTTGAAAGTGTTCCGAAGATTTACCAGGTTTTGAAAGCGTAAGCTGATGACGTAGTTGGTTTTGAAAGTGGTGGGAATCTTTTATGTGTCTCTTGTAACACTGGTGTTCAGATTAAAATTGTTTTTATACCCAGTTAACCATTTCAACAACGGAAACAAAGATACGTATGTTTTTAAAGTAAAACAAAGAAAAAAAGAAAAACAAAAAAAAAGTTGTCTGGAGAAAAAGGGGGAACTTTCCTTTGGGGGGGGTTTCCCCCCCCTCCCCCCCTCCTCTCCCCCCCCCCCCCCCCACCCCAGCACTAGATACTCATGAAGAAACAATTAAACAAGCTCGATCAGCGGGTAATGTCTTTCTCAGGCGATTATACTCTCTCTGTGCTGCATCGACGGCGCTGACACTGTCCGTAGAACAGAGCCCAAAAAGCAGACTATTTCTGCCTCTCATTTCTCTCCTGGATGTTCTTGCATCAGTTTATTGATATTCGTCTTCTTAGCATCACTGATGCGAATTCCATGTTCAGCCTAAAGTGGATTCTTTACAAACGACATGCCCTTCTTGGTAATCAAATGGGTCTGGCTTAGTATGCTACAGTAGTTTTGCATTGCGCGCACAGCTATAGCTTTGACATTAAGGTCGTTCAGAACAAGCAGGAGTAAGAGGTGTTGAGTGGTTTTATCACGATTAAAATTATTCCAGTTTCCATTTCCCTCTATAATTTTTGATTTGATTTGTATCAGTCATTACATTACACAAAATTACTGGGAAATCATCACCACCATAATCTGGATAACTCAATGCAAGAGTTTATAGTCTTTAATATAGAATGTAGATCTAGATCTGGGTGTAAATCTAGAAAAAACTGACTTAACATGGTTTGAAATCCATTGCTCCTAATCGACAGAGTAAGCATCGCTTTCATCAGTCCCTTCTAAACTTTTGTCCTTAAAAATTATTTAGACAAATTACTGTTTTAAGTTTAGAAATGATAAATCTCATCTTTGGATTTGTCTTTGTTTCCCTGTTGACTCTTTACAAGATGGTTTATTGGCATTTTCTCGTATTTCTGAGCAGCTAGGGTGGGGAATAGTCAGCCATTTTGAAGGCAATGGTAAAGTTCAAGGCGAGTGAAAGGCAAGCTTTGATTGGCTGTCCAATGAAAGAAGACATCCAATCACTGCCTCACCTTAGTGGGATTTGAGTGTCAATTTTTAGTTCTTAGCTGATTTTGAAAGTGTTTCGTTTTTTTCATTGCTAATTTTAGTGACTTAGAACACTCAGATTGCCAGGATATTTTCATGAAACACAAGGAAACACCTCAACAAAGATCCAAAGCATTGAACTCAATTTTCACCAGAAAGTGACAGTTGGTTTTGAAAGTGGACTCCTCATTTGTCTAGTCAATTAGCAAGAGTGTTTGGTCCGAATTAGTCGTTCTGTGGATTGGCGTTTTCAAAATACCAAACACGTTTTCTTTGAGTTTGGTCAGTTTGGTCATCCAAAATACCAACATGGAGGTGTTCCTTCTTTCTTTCGCTCTCTTTCTTTCCCCCTTCCCCCTCCTCTCTCTCTCTCTTCCTTTCATACATTGTTTCTTTTCTTTCTTTTTTCCCATCTTACATTGAAACGCCAAGTTTATCTCCTTCTCTACAGGTGTGTGGGACAGGAAGTTCGACAACGTCGTGTGGAAGATGTTACCTCAACAAACTATGTGTTGTGTACCACGACTGTTGCCCGGAGTTGGTGCTCAAAGAAAACATCACCTATGTGGAAGAATTCGTAGACTGCCGGCCGTTGGTCTTGTTTCCCCGTTATAGAAAGTACGGCTGGTGAAAAACAAAAAAACAACGCAGAAGATTTTATGAAATTTATGAAAGACACAGGAAGAAAATATAAGAAGAAGAAGAAGAAGGAGGAGGAGAAGATGAAGAAGAAAGAACGAAAGAAAGAAAGAAGGAAAGAAAGAAAGAAAGAAAAAAGAAAAGAAAGAAAGAAAGAAAGAAAGAAAGAAAAAGAACAAGACCAATAAACAGAAGCAAAACAAAAAATACATGTTGTGATCTGACAACATTATTTCAAAGGAGAAACGACGACCCAGTAGTTGTAGTATTTTTTTTTGTGCTAATAAACCAATCTTAAAGGTTCCGATATCTCAGTCTAGCTCTGTAACAGATTAAAAGCACACCATATTAGTTTTTACAGTAACTGAATAGGTAATTGTAATCATTTCAATGTGTGTATTAACGCTGTAAAGTGGCTCTGAAATCTAACGAGAATTGCTTAAAAGCTTTGCCAGAAGAGTTTAGCATGATGCGATGCTGCAAATTATATTTATTCTGTGATATCATTGTTTCACTAATACATATAGTTTTAGCTGTCTAATGTTAGCACTGTTTTCTAGTAGATCCTTCATTCAGTTATTCAAACTACCTATCTCGATTAATTTGTCCATTGAGATGAAATGAAATGCGTCTGTGTTATAATATGAAAACTCCATGCTCTCACTAATAAAATAGACATATAAACAGAAGACAGACGAACAGACAGACAGACCCACGCACACACACACACACACACACACACACACACACACGCACCATAATCGATCAAGCAACATTGGTTATTTCTCATTTTAGCTCAATGAGCATCGGTGTAAATCATCGCCATGTGAGCATTCATTTTAGATTCTCCTTATGGCTAATAGTTTGGCCATCTGGTAACTGAAATCGTCTTGTGAACAAAAACACCATCGGCTAATTATCCTTTTTCAGTTACGATGCATCGTAAGCTAATCAACAGTCAGTCTATCTTTTTGCCCCATTTGACATTGAAATGCAAATCAAAGATTAAAGTTGGATGAATTGTTTACCACCCAAAATTTTCCAGAATGTAAACAAAGGAACAGAATGCTTCTATCATGTTACATCTCACAATGTTAAAACAAAGGAAGTTTTCGCTACTTTCATATGATCTCATTAACATTAAGAAGAATTTCATCCATTTCTTAGAACTTGGAGTCAACAATGACCCAGTTTATAATGAATGAACACGTTCTTTTCTAACAGTGATGGCTATCGCAAGATGAGGTCCCGCTGTCCATCAGCTGTGAACACAACTCACAGTGGTGGCTCCGGGGAAGCTGGACCAATGAGCCAGCTAGTAGACGATGACATCACCAAATGCGACAATCCTGACGTCAGCATAATAAACCAGTCAATACCAGTATCTTCTACTGTTACAGGCCTGGTCTATAAGTGAGTACATTATAATACATTTACAATTGTTTTAACCACAATTGTCAGTGAATATGGTATTATGGTAAATATATCCTTGACTTCTATTGGCACTGATGGGGCTCCCATGGTAGTTCTTACTGATAACCTTAAGTACATTACTTAGTCCTATGAGTACCAGGCCTCTGATACGAGTATGGATATCCCGCTGTCTTTTCTCTCTCGACATCAATGGTTCACCATGAGTCAGTGCATGCTGGAGAAGACTCCGACCTATCTCACCACTGAGTTAAGCTTGTAGTAGTCAATGTTCCATTGAGCCATTCTGAAGTTCTGCTATTCAAGGGCCGGGTAGCCGTTAGTTTAATGTCCATCTATGTGCTCGCCTCTTGTCTTTGTTGCTACATGCGTTTACCTTTTTTGCCCTTTTTGTTTTTTGGTCTTTCACGTTTTCTTTCCTTCGTCACTGAATGCTCGTCTTCAGGAAAAGGAGAGGAGATTAAATATTTGTGAGACCGTGTCAATAGCTCATAAATATGGAAACACCGCGCATGAAGAGGACATTTCATGAATTCCTGTCCACCTTTGGAATCCGGTGTTAGAAAAATCTCAAAAGCGAAAAAAAAAATGATTATTGTGTTTCTTTTGAGCCTCTTCTTATTAAAAAATATGTTAGAGACAAGAGTTGATTCCAGTAAAATAGTCGACTCGAATATGTTGTTAAATCCTATGAGAAATAGATAGTAAGAAATGACCAGAGTTCATTTGTCATCATCAATTGCATGTGCTAGTGTTTGCTGTCTGTACTAGATCTAATTTATCAATCATCTTGATGTAAGGCATTTCTGAAAAAAAAAAAAACCTCGGCAAAATTCTTATGAAGTAGTCATATGATGACCAGATGTATGATAGTATATGATTGATGGTCACTACATTGTCAAACATTGTTCGCATTGTGGAATGGGGATATGTAAAGACAGTTCATGTGCCAAACTTCTTGTAGTTATACCTTCAACGGTAATCTATAGTGACATGTATTCGAACGTATAATATATGGTACCGACTCTTGACTTAGTTCAACGCTGGCAATTATACCAATAGATTTACATATCCATCGTTTATGTTTTGATTTGTTTTGTTGTATATTTTGGCTTTGTTTGTTTGTGTGCTCCTCAGCTTATTTTCTTTACGAACTTTCTATTTACTTTTTTCTTTTTTTTTTTTTTATTATTATTTTATTTTTTAAATACGCCTAAGTATTAAAATTTATATTGGAAAATGCCCACTGTATGAAACATTGTTGGATATCTAAATCTACTGAACACAGCAAAGTTGCTTTAACTCACTGGTATTTGGCTTCATAATGCTTGTACTGCAGTCAAATTATGAACTGACAAAGTATTTGATGATTCTTTAATTGGGCTGTAAAAAAATATAAATAAATCAATCAATCAAATGCACAATTACGAATGTCATGCAGCAGAAAAACCACTTTTTGTCACTACGATGTCGACAGATTTGCAAGAGAGTGTGTAGATGGAATGAAAAAGAAAAAAAGAGTTTTGTACGTCGGTTTCATTAATTCGGTTCAGTCTTGCAATTGAAGGGGTCAGGGGAAAAAGTACCTAAGCACCATTTTGCTCGTTTCTAACTTCTAACTGGCTTGACCAATTGATCCAGTTATATCCCCTCTACAACCACCCCCAAAATCTTCACGGATAAATGTGCCTAAGTACCATTTTTCGCTATGTTATCTGATTAAGGAGCCCACAAATTATTAAGAAAAAGTTCCTAAATCCAACACTTGAGAAGAAAAAGTTCTTATGTGAGACGGGCCAATGTCATGGGCTAAAAGTTTCGTTTATTAGCCAATGAGAAAATCAGAAATTATTCACTGCGATTTATAATATAATTATTAAGAACAGGCTTTCATAGAGATCAGTGTTGTTACAACTGGTATAATCATCCCGAACCTTTCAATACTATAATACGCACTACAGAGTAACAATAACTTTTCAATAAGCTCAGATTTTCAGGAATCATAATGCATA
>JBCEWB010133012.1:0-11158 GCA_039654565.1 Peronia peronii | reverse complement strand
TCTAGCCTTCTCGGATAAGGACGAATATATTTCGGAGGTCCCGTGTGTACATTACGCACGTTAAAGAACCCTTGGCAAGTCAAAATCGATGAAAGAGTAGGCTGCGTGCCGCTATCCGGGCAAAATTTCCAAATTCCAAATTCCTACCCACAAAATTTCTCAGCCAAAATTGGCAACTTCTAAAAGCTGAGATAATCCTACTTTCTTAGGATTGAAAGGCTTAAGAAAAACAAACATCAGAGAGGCTCCACGCTCATATCCCGCAGGTTGTTACTCACTCACCCATAAACACAGGATCAAGCATGGTAAATAATCATTAATGTACTTTGTCAAAACGCCTTTGTCATAAGGGAGTGTGTACTCTGACCGCCAGGTGTTTGACTAGGGTTTGGGGGGGGGGGGAAGTATGTCTATTTGGACGCCATCTATTCCGGCCTCTACTTCATATTCTTCCTGATCTTTTAATAGTTTAGGGTTGGGGTTAAGGTTGGAGTTAGGGTTACCGTTAGTTGCACTGGATTTCCCTTCCAGCAATGAATAATTTCTTGATCTTCACCGTGTAGGACTCTGACTAGACTATTTGGTAGATAGGAGGGCGGGTGGAGATAGTGGAGGGAGGGAGGGAGGGGGAGAAGGGGGGGGGGGGCGGGGGGTGGAAGCCTATTCTGGCCAAAAGAGGCCTGACTAGAGCCAGTCTTTTATAAACACTTTTATTTCCTCAACTTTCAAACCTAACATTGCACACAGTTATAAGCCGACATACTGTATTATTGTATTTTCTAAAAAAAAAAACTATACTGCAAAGTGTGGAAGTGCAAACGGTACTTAATGGTCAAATTCAAGTTTTGAAGGAGCTGAAGTTTTGATGATATCAATGAAAGTAGGACCTTGGGTGTAGCCTTTGTTTATTTACAGTTTAGTTCTTTCTGTTAGACAATGAAGGTGTGGCTAACACAAAAGCTTGCCTTCTACAGGTAAATATAATAGGGACCATAGCGACTAAGTAAGTAAGCAATACTAATAATAATAATAACGATAACAATGATAATAATAATAACAAAATAAATATAATAACTTTTTTGTTTAAGTCGGCTAAACACATGAGGACCACATGACAAGTGGAAAAATGGGGAAAAATGACAAGTAGTCACAAAATACGGTTTTCGTGGTTATCTGTCCTACCAGTAGCCCTCCTACTGAAGTTTCCCGCCTTCTGTCTGCCTCTATCGAAAGACAACAGTAACTGTAACACTATAAATAAAAAATACAAGAATCATACATTTTCAAATCTTAAAATTCACTTTACACAAAACTAGTATTTTGTGACTACCATCATTTTTTCCCTGTGGTCTTCATATGTTTCCACTCTATATTCTGATAAATATCTGCAAGAAAGATAGATTGCCAAAAAACTTCATGTGGATTTCCCGAAAGAGACATTTTCAGGGAGAATGTGTTTGGCCAAAAGTAGCCCACAGTGGAACTCACACTAGTCACAGCGTCAGCCATTGCTGGTACTCATGAGTACCAGGTCTGGTGGACTATGTGTCCCCACTGATTGACTGAATACACAGACTGAGATCAAAACTTCCTCTTACAAGGTCAGATTGACCTTGATTCCCCCCCCCCCCCACCACCACCACCACCACCACCACCCCCTCTAGAAAACGGTCGATTCAATTTTTCTCCTCGACAAGAGAACACTCTTAGCTTTTTTTTTTTTTCAGAAAGATCAGAGATTCTAAAAAAATGCATTGGTTGTATAGGCAACAAAATTTATCCACACATCGACATTCTGTCTATCAAGTCTTGTCAGTAAATCGGTCGATCAGTCGATTCAATTTATATGCCCTTTCAAGATCATCTATCTATCCGTCTGTCCGTCCATCTGTCCATTCATCCATCCACCCGTCCATCCATTCATCCACCGATCCACCCACCCATTCATTCCACTCCCACCTCCTTTCACGCCTCTCTATTTCCATCCATCCATCCATCCATCCATCCACCCATCCATCCATCCATCCACCCACCCATCCATCCATCCATCCATCCATCTATCCATTGATACATCTATCCATTGATACATCCATCCATTCATCCATCCATTCATTTATTCATCATTCACAACTTTATTGTCGCACATCTTTATACAAGAAACCAACACCAAGAAATAACTGGAGAGGAAGAAAGGGGACAGAAAAAAATAAAGAAAGTAAGAAAAAGAATAACAGTAAGAAAGAATGAAAGAAAGAAAAAAGAAAAAAGAAAGAAAGAAATGAAGAGAGAAAGAAAGAAAGAAAGAAAGAAAAAGAAATGAAGAGACAAAGAAAGAAAGAAAGAAAGAAAAAGAAAGAAGAAAGAAAGAAAAGAAAAAAGGAAAAGAAAGAAAGAGCAATGAAATAATGGAAAGTAACCGGGGCCAGAAGATCGGGTTTTCTGGCAGATTTTATGTGGTAAAGACAACTGTCTAAATGGGCCCTGATGTACCATTAACTTCAATGGGGAATCTTTATTGGCATCAGTGGATGGATGGATGGGAGGATGGATGGATGGATGGGTGAATTAATGGATGGATGGATGGATGGATGGAGGGAGGGAGGGAGGGAGGGAGGGATGGATGGGTGGGTGGATGGATGGATGGATTAATGGCTGGATGGGTGGGTAGATGGGTGGATGAGTGGATGGATGAATGGCTGGATGGGTGGGTAGATGGGTGGATGAGTGGATGGATGAATGGAGGGATGGGTGGGTGGGTGGATGGATGAACAGATGACTGGATGAATAGATGAATGGATGGATGAATAGACAGATGGGCGGATGGATGGACAGATGGATCCGTGCATATATGTATCGACCTATGGATGGAGAGGTGGATTGACAGATGGACTGACGGATGGATGTATGGATGGATGGATGGATGGATGGATGGATGGATGGATGGATGGATGGATGGATGGATGGATGGATGGATAGATGGATGGATGGATGGATGGATCGGCGGACGGATTAAACGAATGGATGGATGATTAAACGGATGATTGAATGAATGACTTTCGTGCATGGATAGAGAGATGGAAGTTGAATAAAAGGATGGAAGGATAAACGGACGAAGAGATGAATGAATGGATGGTTAGTATTACTAACATGTTTATCATATTAGTGTCACAGATGCATCCTCTCCATAGCCCTTACTCCAACACAGCAATAGTTCACTTTCGCCGGCAGCCCGTCAATAGTATTTCACCAGCCTCCTTTGTTCGGCTGTGGAGTTCCCAATAAAACGTTCTCAAGTACTCCCACGCACACGCTGCATTCATAAAATCGGAGACAAAAGACCGGCCCTGGCGTTAAAGCTAATCAAGCGACCAGCGGAAGCCAGGACTTGGCTGGCGAGTGCGGCAGGAGGAGGTGATTGGAAGGGCCTGCAGTCACTTTGTGTGCGGTGGTAAAACAGAACCGGGTCAGCACTCATGAGGTCTATCTATCTTGTCACCTATCCATGGGCTTGGGAAATCTTGTTGGTGATGTTCATGGTCTCCGGATGGATGGATGGATGGATGGATGGATGGATGGATGGAAGGAGGGAGGAAGGAAGGGGTGGGAGTAGGTGGTTGATGGGTAGATGGATGGATGAATGAATGGATAGATGGATGGAGGGAGGGGGAGGGAGGAGGGAAGAGGGGCAGAAGGGGTGGGTGAGTGGAAAAATGGATGGTTTGATGGAGGAATGGAAGGAGGGATGAATGGATGGATGGACAAAGCGAGGGAGGGCAGGAGGGATGGACGGATGGATGGATGGATTAAAGGAAGGATGGATGAATAGATGGATGGATGGATGAATGGATGGATGGATGGACGCAGGATGGGAGGAAGAGGTGCATGGGTGGATGGATAGGTGGATGGATGGATGGATTGATGGAGGGATGGGTGAGTGGATGGTTGGATGGATAGTGGACGGATAGATCGATGGATGGAAGGATGGATCGATGGATGAATAGACAGATCAATGGACGGACAGATGGATGAATGAATGAAGACATAGGTTAATGGATGGATTGATGGATGGATGGATGGATGGAAGGACGGAAAGATGAGTGGATGTATGACGGGACAGAGAGATGAGTGGATGGATGGATGATGAATGCATGGAGGGAGCATGGGAGGGATGTGCTAGTGGAAGGATGGATGGATGGATGGATGGCCATATGGATGAATGGATGGATAGGTGGATGAATGGATGGATGGATGGATGGCCATAAGGATGGATTGATTGATGGGTGGATGAATGGATGGTGGGAGAGAAGGAGTAATGTCAGGTCTGTCTGTTTGTCTATCTATATATCTAACTATCTATCTATATGTCCGTCGACCCCTATTTAACATCCCCAACCTAAAGTGTCTGGGCCAAAAGGAACTAATGTCAGACCACAGACTAACAGGCTCTGTGTCAGACCACAGACTAACAGGCTCTGTGTCAGACCGATGTCACACAGTGGACACCTGCGTTCATCAATTAATGATGTTGTCTGCTTAAAGCAGTGATTCTCAGCTGGTGGTCCATGGTGACGTTTTGGCCGGTCGACAGGACCTTCGCTGTATTTGGTAACAAACTGGAAATGAGAGTCCATAATCTAAACTTGTACTGTACGTTTCTATCGCTTTGTTTGCAGTGAAAATTCTCTTCGACAATGCGCCAGTTTCGTTACATGTTGCAATGTAAAATGTAATTTTACATGTAAAATGTAAAAATGTAAAAATGTACGATTGTTTGGGAGTCTTTCTTTGCTTCTAACATCCTTGTTCAGAAATGAAATGGTCCACGACTTTTTCGTTTGTTTGTTTGTTGTTATTGGGCTGATGATCTGTGGCCTGAAACAAATTGAGAACCACTGGTTTAAGAAGCTGGTTACTGAGGTGGCAAAGGCTGGCCAGGGAGACCATAGACCAGTCTGTGTGTGTGTGTGTGTATGTGGGTCTGTGTGGGGAGGGGGGTGGGGTGGGGTGAGTAGACCCAGCTGACAGAAGCATCGTTGTACAGTGGGATAGTTTGTGTGTTCACAAACGAGAGCATTATCTCATGCGAAGGGTCACTCACCCTCACAGTAATGAACCATTTTGACCGTCAGTCAAACTACTTCCCTTTGCCAAGTACATGAGGTGTCAGACACTCACTGAAATGAGAGAAACAAATCTCTTTTGCTATTGTGAAACATGAGAGACAGAAAATTTGGAAAGTTCACCAAATAGTAAAAACACTTCTTTTTTTCATCGTGATAATTTTTTCATGATTTTTTTGTTTTTGTTTTACTAGAAGAGAGTGCACGGCCTCGGTGGGAGATTTTCTAAACATAGCCCTGCGACTTAAAGTGTGTGGCAAGCGTGCGCACTTCGATGTTGATATTTTGGTTGATTAAACTCGATGTTATTCAAAGAAAACGTGTTTTGAACGCGAGATACTATCGAACGTACAATTCGGATCAAGCAACCTCGCGTGTTTGTTATTCAACTATTATCGCATTTTTAGAATAACGTTAAAGACAATAGGCTTTTTTATCGATTTTATGTACACAGAAACACAGATCCATATGTAACAATGTTGTGTGCCAAATTTCATATGGATCCATTCAGCTGTTTTCAAGTCCATAAGTCTATTGTGGGTTTTGTTGCAGATTTATAGTACAGATATATTTCCAACAATAGGAGCAAAAGTGAATCGATTTTTTTTTTTTTTTTTTTGCAATGCTTGTCTGATATTCCTATCTCTTGTACTTGACAAGGCGAAGTAACTCCGCTGGCTGAAGAAATAGCTCATTTGTGAAGCCACACTGGTGCTAAATTCATGGCCTCCTTCACCTACTTGGATAGTCCTAAGGAACATCAACACCTCAATATAGGTTCAACAAATATTAATACATAGATCTCAGTGATGTGCAACTTGTCCACGAGAAATGTCCGTGATAAACTGGCGGCTATAAAATTATCATATATACAAGGAGAGATAAAGACATAGCTACACCACAGCAAGAGATAGTCAAGCACATAGGCAATTAAGTTGACAGACAGAGAGTTAGTATTTGAGTATATTATGAGTTAATGAGTAGGACAGAGAGAGAGAGAGAGAGAGACAGGGAGAGAGAGAGAGTGAATGTATGCTCGAGTGAATGAGTGAGTGAGTGAGTGAGTGAGTGAGTGAATGAGTGAGTGAGTGAGAGAGTGAGTGAGTGAGTGAGTGAGAGAGAGCGAGCGAGTGAATGCGGGCTTGAGTGAGTGAGTGAGTGAGTCAGTCAGTCAGTCAGTGAGTCAGTGAGTGAGTGAGTGAGTCAGTCAGTCAGTCAGTCAGTGATTGAGTGAATGTATGCGTGAATGAGTGAGTGAGTGACTGACTGACTGACTGACTGACTGCAAGACGGAGAGAGAGAGAAAGAGACAATGATGAAACAGGAGCAAGGCTCATAAGACATATCTCTTTTCTGTGACATGTCACATCTTCTAACCACTCAGTTGTGCACAGCTCACAAACCACAAGAAACGATGACTTCTCTTATCTGGTATGACAGGAGTCTAGGTCAGCCTTCATCGTTTCCCTCCTTACCCCCCCCCCCCCACGGTCATCCTGTACTTGCTCTGTCTATTCATTCTCTCTGTTTTTTCCCCGCCAAGCATTGAAGAGAAAAAAGACGTCAAATCCGCAGGGACTGGGCTGAGGAGACGTAAAGGTGGAAAGCAAGCGTCTTAAGAGCTTAAGAATGTCTATTTCCCAGCGTTTATGACTAATGCTTTCTCACAAGAACGTCTATGACTAATCTCTTGAAACGGAACATTGTAATATTATGTCCATCCATTCTTTTGTATGTTCCTCCGTCCGCCCCTCTGTCTGTCGGTTCACCAGTCAGCCCATCCATCCATCCATCCCTCCATCCATCCATCCCTCCATCTATCCATCCACCCATCAATCCATCCGTCCATCCACCCATCCATCCATCCATCATCCATCCATCTATCCACTCAACCATCAATCTATCCAACCAACTCTTAAATTATCGATCTACCTGTCTCGATCTACCTGTCTTGCTTCTTCATCCATCCATCCATCCATCCATCCATCCATCCATCCATCCATCCATCCATCCATCCATCCATCCATCCATCCACCAATCCACAGACCCATCTATTCCCAAGACTTTCCAGCCTAATTGCACACCCCCCCCCGACACTCTGAGAAACGCTGACATAATACCTCAGATCGTTACTTGTTCCCCCATATTCGCTATGTGTTCTCACTAATTCACAGGAAACAGCACAGAAGTCCCGAGAACCGACTCCGCCCAACACACACAGACCGGGCTAATTCAATTATAGATCTCTCAATTTGCGCTAGGCCATTCTGGTACCATTAATTCAGTCCTCCCTAGCAGCATCGATATCGAAAGTCCAGCAGTCTTACCCATAGCCTGATGTTTTCAGAATACTTTGATCTAACCTCTGATCACTTGGCTAACCTCCGTCGGGTATTCATTATACACAACATTACTTTATGATGCAACTACTTTGCTAACATTCCGGGTGAATAACTTTGACATTCGGAACTTGTCTATCGATGTAGGCAGAGTTAACAAATCGTAGTTATCTGTCACGGTTACCAGTTCCAAGAGCCCATTTTTTAAAATTTTCTTTTTCACTTGCTAGCAAGGCTACTAACTCAGCACAGTGCTCTGAAATGTAATGGTTGACTTCACAGTCCGTTAAGGAATTGATACTTTATTCACTATCACACATCTGAAGGAAAGAAAATGCAAAACTGGAAAAGAGGCCAGCCAGATAGGCCTCAGAAAAAGTAACCGGGAGAAGGAGATGCCGACAGATTGGACGTACGTACATTGACAAAACCGAACAGACGCTCTTCCAGACAGGTCCAAAGATGGACAATAATAATAATAATAGATCTGTGTTAGTCAGCGCTGACCATGGCTGACATAAATATATGTCCTGCTGTCCACTCGGCTGGAGCAGCGTCGCCTGTGGCTGTAGAGACTGATACCAGAATGGCAGTCTCTGTTGCAAAGGTTGCATCTCGTAGATGGTCTTTGGCCTGTAGGAGTATGAGTGCTCCTGTCTGCGGGCACGTGTTTCTACGGCTGCGTGTATCAGTTTCTCCTCTTCCGACTTGAGGTTTAAGTTAAGTTTTTGTAAGCTTTTCAGTCTTTTCTGATTAAGACTATCTCAGCCATTTACCTGCAACCACGTCGGGCCGTGGTAGAGGTTGTTAGCATCCCCATGGGTTTTCAGACAATCACAGACCAAGATGTCCTGTGGAACAATTTAGAAGGATTGCCAAAATGCTAAAAAAAAAAAAAAAAAAGAAAATGGGCTGGAGGCCTTTATTGTTTTACTTCCAGATTGTTTTCATCTGCCTTTCCCTACATGACAGCATGGAGAAAAAAAAAAAAAAACTTTAATTGAAATTACAAAAAGGAATAATTATATTTTTCATAACACCTGTCCAAAAGGGAGGCGGCGGGACTTCATGGCACAGGGACACATACATTCATTCCCAACTATCACCTGGCGAATGATGGGCCCTAAGGGGTGATCCATGCCCAACCTTGACTAGATATGATACGCATCTGCAGGTTCGGGAGAAATGGAGAAGAAAATACCTGTGGACAATACATGCAGGATCTTACAATATTTTCCCCTTGGGATGGGTTCTGGTTGGGTCTTACGGATAGTCCTGCCCTTTCCCACTGACATCTATACATATGACAGATCTGGCCTGAGGGTCACAGCCAGTGATGACCGCGGGTATCCCACGGAGAGAGGATGGCTTTCCTCCCCACCACGGGTTCTCCCGGTTCAGCACTGCTGATGTTCCACTTCAGGCTCAGGCTGGACAACCAGACAGTGCAATATGTTTAAACAAAAACCTCCTGTCCTGCTATTGCTCTCGCCGGGTCCTATTTCTCAAGTTCCTCATTCATGCCATAATAAAATGTACAAATATGTCTTGGGAAGGGAATAGTCTGACCCTTCCCTAGATCCTGAAGTGTTGAGTCAGGATGCTCTTCAAGCCGGTGCAGTCAGCAGCAAAGTCCTCCCGGGGCTTTTTGTCAACGTCCAAAGCTTTCATGTATCCAAAACATGGATAGACAGCTCCAATGATGAACAGACAGATCCAATGATGGGCAGACAGCTCCAATGATGAACAGACAGCTCCAATAATGAACAGACAGATCCAATGATGAACAGACAGATCCAATGATGAACAGACAGATCTAATGATGGGCAGACAGATCCCAAGATAGATAGAAGGTCCGCATATTCTTTTCCATCCATCCATCCATCCATCCATCCATCAATCCAAAGATGAAATTCAAAATTCACAATAAGGTACGTTTACACGTCAAAAAGGCTGATCAAGTATATAGAAGAAGAGAGGAAAGAGAGCTGGACAGAAGACAGGAGCAAGGAGAGAGAAGAGATGTCACCCCTGGAACGTTGAGGATGGCATTCCATGGAAGACATCCTACTGATGGCAGGCTTTCACCGCCTGCAGCTGGGAGCCAGGAACTTACTTATATGCCCCGTGCCCCCGCGGGGGGAGCAGAAGGGAGAAGGTCTTTAGTCTGTGGTTCAAACCGTGCAAAGGGTGATCGGGGAAATGGTGATGACGATAGCACTGATAATGAAATGAATTCCCCCCCCCCCCCTCCCCCCCTCTCCAAAATGCTTTTGATTTGTCCGGAAAAAAAAAAAAACGACCAAAACTGGCCCAGACAGAACTCTTTTCAAGAGCTACCAATATAGCGCATTGTCGATCACATTGCTAGAGGCTTTTTTTTTTTTTTAACAAATGTGGGCAATTCAAGATGGCGCTCGAGAGGCCATAGCTTCAACAATAGTTCCGTCTGTCCAATCTGTCTTTATTGCTGATTCTGTGCCCTTATCCGATATAATAAAGACTTGAATCTCCATTCATAATTGAGCACGAATACAAAGATATTTAAATACGATGTTCCCTTAGGCGATCCGGCTTAATAGGCCGGATTTACATTTTGTCAGGTAAACAGCTCTGAAACAAAACGCTGATCCGTTCCGATTCTCCCTCCATAATGTGTTGATTACGGTTGCTAGGAAGCAAAAGCACACACAAAAAGAAGATGGCGAGGAAGAAATAGAGACGTGGAGGCCTCAGGCACACAAAGCACTCGATGTACATACAACTACAGCCCTTTACTATTCTGACGCTGTCTGTGGTAGTTGTCCGTCTACTCGGCATCATCAAGCCTTTGGGCCCGAGTTATTAATTAAAAAATCTGTCTGACTATCTATCTACCAACCTGTCTGCTTGCCTACCTGCCTGCCTGCCTGTCTGACGGTCGGTCTGTCTGTGTGCTTACCTCCCTGTCTATCTGTCTGTCTGCCTGTCTATCTCTTGTCTGACTGCCTGCCTGCCTGCCTGTTTGTCTCTTTCGCTATTTGTTTCCCTATGTGCCTGCCTGCCTGCTTTTATCTATCTGATTCTGTCCGTCTGTCTTTCTGTCAATCTATCTGTGCCGGTCTATCTATTTCTATGTCTGTCTCTGTTTATCAGTCTATCTATATGTTTGCTTGTGCGTCCGTCCGTCCGCCCCCCCGTCCGTCCTCCCGTTTGTCCGTCTGTCCATCCATCCATCTATCTATCCATCCATCCATCTATCCATCCATCATCCACCCATTCACCATAACCCATCCATCCATAAAACTGTTCCACTTCACTGTATACCTCTCCTCTCCGACTTTCCCCGCTCCCTCCCCCCCCCCCCCCCCCTCTGGGCTCTACCCACAAAATCCATGTTGACATATTACATCTCTGTTTCTTTGTGACACCTATACCGCTCCTACGCTATGTCTGAGACACGTGGAACAGCCGCTCCATACCGCTGGACTTCCACGGGAATCCACACTGTCAGAGTCGGCCATGTTTGTCGCAGGTCATATGTACCGTATTGTCTTTGTGGAAGGAGAGCAATTTATTGTAGCTGTGCACATTGACACAGCAGTTAAACTTCCCTTCAGTTACAAAGAGAGATAGACAATACAACAGACAGACAGATAGATAGATAGATAGATAGATAGATAGATAGATAGATAGATAGATAGATAGACAGACAGACAG
>JBCEWB010133001.1:0-11159 GCA_039654565.1 Peronia peronii | reverse complement strand
TCTCAAAACTGGCTTTCAAGAAACACTGACAAGCACGACTGATTTGACTGACCGAATGCCGGCAAGTGGAAGTGTGTTATAGTGTATGATTGAAAAGACATCGTCTGATACGGTTTACAGTGTACGGAGCCTTTCAGCCTCCTAGGAGGTGGTTATCTCGGCTGCGTGCTGAATTCTCTGATACCGTGGTTGTGTGGCTATAAATAATGACGAAATCGTAATAGCCTCACACAAACATATTAGCTCACAAACATATTTTTGTGAGTTTTTGTACAGCTGAGATAACCACCACGACAGGCAGTTGAAAAGCTTAACAAAACCGTAACCGTTTTTGCACCTCAGGCCTTACCCTCAGTTTCATACCGCGGGGCAGTACAGCACATTGCAGGCGCTGGTACTTGATTCGCTCACGGGCGATTTCTTTGTCGGGGCTTTTGTGTCATAATATACTGCTGGGCCTTTTCAGCACATTGCATACCGGTACTCAGGGATGATTTGTTTGTCAGAGGGAACTGGTTTGGCATCTGAGTTTGGTCTTGATTACGCTTAATATGAAAGAAAAGTGCGATCGGGGAAACGAAAACCGTTCGTTATAAGCGTAGTTTTCGCATCGGCCCATCGTTTTATTTCTAGGAGGCATTAGAAAGAGGGGGATTTCCATTTCCATTTCACAGCCCGTGGTTATTTCGATGTCCTCTCTGAAAAATTGTAGCATTTTGTGCTGTCGAGGGTTTTTTGGTGGGGGAAGTTGGGGAGGGTTTCCTTGAAACTTTATTTTTTGCCTTATTTTACTGTCTTCTCCAAAACCTCTCAACATATTTTCATCACATTTGGCTGACATACTTCCTTGATGCAATGAAGAAAATGACTGTGGCTTGTTATTGTGTCTCTTATTCTTTTAGAGAAAACATTTTCCTGATGAAAAACAATTGCAGTTTTGTACAGATCTCATATATAATTTTCAAAAATTTATAAAAAACAACTGACAATGAAATTTCAATTTACTTGTGTCATTTTTTTATATATTGGATGTTAAAAATGATATGCAAGGTTTGGAATAATTTGGTGTGGAAGTGACGGATTTTGAAAAAGAGGGCAAAATTTAAGATGGTGGCCATTTCCATGGCAAACAGACATACTAGCAAGTTTCCAAGGACATATTCTGAATCAGACAGACATGCCAATCACACTTACACATGGCAAAATGACCTAAGGTCAAAGGCAAAAAAAAAATAAAAATGCAACAGATTTTTTTTGTTCAAGAAATTTTGTTGGATAGTTAGAAGTGTTCATTTGAGTCAGCTCTATATAATGCAGAAAATGGTGTGGTTGTGCACTGTAGTCCTGAGGATGGAGAAAAGTGTATCAATTTCTTACAGTTAAAAGAGAGTCTAACTGTGTACAGAACAGTTTGCTCATCATGCTTTCCAAATGATTAGGTAAGACTGTCAGTGTCTCAGTAGATAGAGAGAATAGTATGTCAATGTCTTATAGTTTAGAGAAGATTTTCATGTTCTACAAGTAAGAGAGTGTCAGTTTCCTAGATATGGAGATATATAAGTATCTCAATTTTAATAATATAAAGAATAACAAGACAGTACCTTATGATTTAAAAAAATAGCACATGTACTTGTATTGTGATTTAACAGCACATCAGCATGAATATAGCAAGTATACTTTGTATTTCATATCTTACAAGTATGGCAGTAACCTGTCAGTGTCTCTAGTGCAAGAACAATATCCTCCTTAGATAGGTACAAAGAATAGTGTCTCAATGTTTATCAATTTACTGAATTGCATACATGTACCATCATCTGCCATCTGTCAGCATTACTGGATGTTATCTCTGGTGTCAGCCACTGCAGTCAGTGACACCAATAGGGTGTCTCTCATCAGTTTATTCCCATCTTCACTAGCCTTTGCTCATTTCATGACTTCTCATTCTGCTAGATTCAGTGATGTACGGTATCACCATCCTCTTACATCATGTAAATCAAAATGCATGACTGTTACAACAGGTGTGCAAGTTACAGATCTTCAGACTTACTTCTCTAAAGACATTCATTAAATACAGTGTGCCTGCAAAATGTTGACTGATATGTTTAAATTGAAAATTGCTACCATGTGTTGAGTATGTTGAATGTTAAATAAATAACATATGCTTTCATTTCTAATGCTTTTGTTCATATTTAGTCCTTGGAGATTCTTTCCATGATGTTATAGAAGTAATTAAAATTATATATATATATATATATTGACAGTTTATAAAAATGACTTTAATTTGATTTGCTTGTCATGAAATTTATCCAAAATGTGCCTCACATTTACCCAAGTATGCAGTAGAAGGCAAAGAGTTTAATCATTGAGCATGAACTTTTTTTGTTAGGTCTTGAAGCTGAGACTGCTGGCAACTGCTGCACTGCAGAATGGTTGTTAATATTTTCAATGGTGAATCTAGTTAATTCGTCATGTCCCGTTCCACTACTGTGTCATTATTATGATCTCTCTTTCTCCTTATATATCTATATTATCTATATTAATATCAGTCTATGTATATTAGCCAGCCTGTCTATCTGTCCATCCTTACATCATTTTGTCCATTCAATAAGCACATCTATTCATCTGTCTTCTATCCACTCAGTTGTTCATCCATCTATATGTCTGTCATCATATAAATACTCGTAAGTAAAATTAGTGGCAGCTTCTGTGGCTCAACTTGTCCTCATAGTGTTAGAGGAGTACCATGTCATTAATTCTATGAGATTGCTTTGTAATGCCCATAACACATTTTGATCAATAGTCATTTGGCCATAGATCTCTTTAGTTATGAAACACTGAAACTAAATAATTTCCAACCTATTTTGGCAATTCCTAGGAAAGAAACATTTTGATTGAAAAAGGTAGTTTAGTTTGATGTGCAGTAGTGTAGGTACTTACTATATCAGTGAAGTTTAGTAAATAGTATCATTACTCCCAACCTTTTGATTCCACCAATTATTCAGTCTCATACCTACATGATCTCACAAGACTTGCTTAAGTTTTCATAAGTCACAAAAAACACAGAAGTTTTTAAAATAAAAATTTCTCATGAAATAAATCACTCATTTTTTATTTGAAACAAAAGAAAATAGAAAATAAGATAGAAGACAAAGTGAATGAAACATGAAACATGAAAAGTGAATGTACAGCATGTAGACAGATCGTGAACTGAAACTGAAGAATGAAAACAAAGTAAAACAACTTTGTGTGAATGAAAATTTGAGTGAAATTTTCATCTCATATGGCCTTCAATTTTGGGAACAACAAGAAGACTTTCATGTTTGAAGAAGCACCAAAGATTCCAAGTCACAAAAAGCCTATTTTTCTTTAACTCACGGTATCCACTATCTGTTTCACATTTTTTGATGATAATAAAAATAATAATTTTAGAGCACTAATACACACAAGCATGCACACACAATCACACACACACACACAAAGAATATTGTTTCATCAATGAGAGATCATATTATTACAGTATGTTACTGTTTTAATCCTCTATTTTTAGCTTTGTTAGCTATTAGAGCCTTGAGTTTTTAAATAAAAGATCAGCTTTGGTATTTTGAATGTAATGAGAATGAGGGATCTAATTTGAAATTAAAAAAAAACATGTCTGAGCTCATGTAGATCAACAGTTTCTCTATATCAGCAAGGGCATTTAAGATTTCGTCCAATAACAAAAACGAGTTCAACTTGAAAAGTGCCAAAACAGATTTGTATTGACCCCAGTAATACAAACTTCTGGAAACCTCAAGCTTGTGTTCAAAATAAAGAATGCTATAAAATGATGAGATTTGCTTCTCACAAGGAATCTTCATCTTCCTCATAGAGATCCATTGTTTCACTCACAAAACTGATAACCACTAAAGAAGGCTAGATCTACATTTTTATCTGCTCTATAGATCTGATTCTAAAAGATAGAATTTCTATAATTGTGCATGTATTTTAAGAGGGAAGGAAGATTTGAAAATGTATTAAATTTTTTCAGGCATGTCTTTTACTTTTATTTTGTATCTATTCTATTTTCACAACTTTCAACATTAAATTAGAGAGCTTCTAATGAAGACAACACATATAATAATGTAAAATCACCTCAAAGCTGGTCACCAAATGGCATCCTAAATCTAGCAGATGAAAGTTACAGTCTCAGTCGAAATAAATAAAATGGAACTCTCAATTCTTTTCATATTCAGTGTATCAAACTTTTGTGTTTTAAATCTTGCAAGGCATAATTATGATTTTTTTTTCAGTTTTATGTAAAATAAATGGAAGATGAGCAGCATAATACATGTATAGTGAAACACTCAATAATCTTATGTGTAGTCATCTTTCATAACGAGCAGAACTTTCTACAGCTATAGAAATGCATTTAATTAAGTTAAAATTACAGTATATCATAGTATAAAATAAATACAACAGTAATAAACGTGAACATGAACAATGGATTCTTCTTCATTTCAAAAAACCCTGACTGACAAATAAAAAAATACACCACATTGTAAAAGAAAACTCATTTATGAGGACCCGTGACTCATTGGTTCATAGAATGAGGTCAAATCATGTTTATTTGTGCAATATGAAACTAAAACAATACATTATTACTATCGTACAAAATGTATGTAACTGTAACTGATTTAATCTGGGCTTAGACTTGCCCAGACTCGTAGTGTTAGTCAATAGACCAGACAAACATGATCAACAAGAACAACATTTAGACTGAGAGCAGCAATAACAACAACAATGACAGGAACAATGACAACAGCAACAACAACAAACTAAATAATCATGAACGATTACTTCACAGAATTATGTCAACATTAACAACAACAACAGTGACCAAATGAACGAAATTAATAACATGTATAGTATAAAGGTTTCTTAACAAAATTTTGTTAAAGATGGCAATGACAACAACAACAACAATGAACTAGGTCAATAATCAAGATTTTTTCACAAAATATTTTGTTAGAGGTGACATATAACTCACTTAAACCAAGAATTGTGTTCAGGCTTGGTGAGTTCCTATGCCCAATCGAAAATTGAAAGATCATACTTCATATAAGCTTGTTATATATAGGCTATTATGTATCAGGCAAGCATGCAGAGGATTGAAAGTACACGTACAACACAATTTCTATGAAGGAATTGCCTCAAACTCACAACGGATATTTTTGACTTGGCACTTTGAAAAAGAAACTTACACACACGCCACTAATTAAATATTATCTTAATGATATTATATCATTATTATCTTATTATATTATATATTATCTTAATATTATTATCTTAATGATTTGATAATACTTCACATTAAGAGGCCTCTGGGTTGTTCGTTCTTTTTAATGCCCGCTGTGTGGCTACTAAGGTTAGACTCCTAGGTTTGATCTAACTAAGCATTTTTTTAATGGGAACTCTTTAAATTGCCACACGCACTTCATAAGTTAGAATATCAAGTTTTAGAACATGGCAGTTCTATCATTTTATATGAGGCAAACGTTTCTCTTGAGAACATACATATCTGTAGCAAGATCTTAAGACCAATTTTTTTAAAAAAAGGAGAAGAGGAAGAGCAAAATTCTCACTTTGAAAAATTCATCCCTGAGTCATTTATAGAAAGAAATCCAGGCAAATGTTTGGAGTAGATAGTGCCAGAAGCTATCATTATTATCAGAGGACAACGTTCTGTATGAACTTATGCATGACATGTTCGTTATAACAATTTCATATTTCAGAAAATCAAAGGAGAGAGCGTATAAAAAATACTTTACAATTACCTATGAAAATAAGGATATACATGTACATGTCGTAGGCCCATTGCGGGCATTCCTATAATATCAATGACGTGAAATTGGAAAGATACAGATTATCTCCCGTAATAAGCGCTAGTTTCGCTCTCTCCAGTCGGCATTCATTAAGTCTGATACATGTGCCTGCATCTATCTATATGTATTTTGCTCCTATAGAATTAGATTATTTTGTGTAGACACCAAACCCATTTTCACAAACAACTGAATATTAGTTGACAGAAAATAAATAAGACTGGGGGAATTATTTATTTGAAAAAAAAAAAAAGAGGAAGAAAGAGAAAAGAAACACTGGATTGATTTTAAAATGTTCGAATTGCAAAAAGAAATAAGAAGAGCTTTTTTCTTATATGCGGGCCTGTTATAAGAGAGCCACTATTGTAGTTGTTTTCTCACCAAGCCTACCCACAATTCTTCTGACAACCCCTTTCTCGCAATGGATGATGGGAAATGAGATTTGCTGCCACGCAACTGCAGGTTGCCCAGGCAGTACATGACAAGAGAGTTCACACACTCAGCTGTGCCACTGTACCGTGTAACTGTGTCTGTTTGCAGTGCAATAACTTAATAATGGATGCATGAGATTAATGAGGTGTAAATACTAAAATAGGCCAAATGTTCACTATTGTGCAGTGACTTACTTATCAAATACATACATTGTTCGCCTTCATGAATCCCGTCTACTCGTCATAATCTATGCTTGTTGTTATTTTTTTTTTTTTAAAAGTCACGTTTGTGCTTCCGCAAAGTGTAAACAGGTTTATGTTCCCTTCCGCTTCCGTTCAAAAATAAATTCATTATATAATCCTACACACTGTAAACTAGAAGGCATGCAATATGGACAGCTTCATGCAAACAGAAGGAACCTGGCGCAAAGACAAGTTTTAGTGCTAAATTTTCTCAAACAATTCCCCATGAACAGTGACTTTGAATATGGGAATCACAGATTTCGTATATGTAAAGAGAGGTTTTGTCCTAAGCAAGTTTATTATGTGTGGATGGATAATGAGTGGTCTTATGCCACTCGATTGACTTCAACCATCTTCCAAATGTGTAAATAGTATTAAATTTGTACTATTTTCCCCATACCTACTAGGCAATTACATGTATACGTAAGTCCTGAAATTAAATATAGGCTTAATTTATAGTTACTGGTTAGAATCCAGTAAGTGCCTTGATTAGCTCTCCAGCACAAGAATAGCGCTAAAGTTACTCTACCAAACTCTACTTCCAGTTTCTAAATACTGCAGTGCAATCTACCTTGAACGTGTTCTATCATCACGTCTGATCTTTATCAGCCACAGTTGATTGGCTTCAAAGTTGCTTAGAATAGATCACTCCATTTCCTGTGGGTAATGGAGCATAACGGGTGTAGCAGTTGACCATGTTTCCTCAGAGTCAAACCGGAAATGTATCGTAGAAGAATACACGTACAACAATCTGGGTTCATAGGTCACGTGCGTGGATGAAGTATACCTAAGAATGGTGGATTGGGAGTCCAATATGAGGTTTCCATTTATCAGACATATACCCGTAGATGGACAGAGCCCACTCATTACTATCTGGTGAGTGTATCAATGAGATAAACACAAACATGTACATTAAATAGAGTGTAGATTGTATTTATTAATGTTTAACATTAACATTCTTAAGAAAACCATCACATCGAATCGTTTAAGTTACAACATGAAGGCTAGTGTAAATTAACATGAATGACTTATCATATGAAATATATACAACAAAATGAGTCATTATCGCTTTTAAAATGAGAAGACATGACATGAGGAGAAATCAAATGTCCCGGTGAAAACGTGGTTAGAACATGTGACCTGATAAATATCACGCACATTTGTCAATACTCCAGATAGGAAAGGACAATCGTGAACCATTTGAACTGACTGATAAGGTAGCCTGCCTTCTCAGAATCTGATGCATGTGGATGAGACAAAGACGTAACATGGCACTAGAAAGTAAAAATACGTGTTATTTAAATAGAATTGAACAATACACAAAAATGCAGGTTATTTTATTCACTGGGTATAAACTTGGTTGAGAAGGTGTAAGCTATCTATTACACACAATACACATAGCCTATTTGCTATAGAAAACAACTTCGTCCTCCCGTGACAAAGATATGTGTTGTTTTATTACAAAGTCAACGCGAGGTTATCTCAGCGCCACATCAAGGTTTTGAAAAGGAACTATTATACGGTAACTGATTTTTTAAAGATGATTCTTTCACATTTTATGTCAGACCTTGGAAACGCACGTCAACGTCGTAGAGCACACACAGACTATAAAACAATAATGTTTTCTACATGAAAATACCAAGTTTTCACTTTCCCATGTGCTGTAGTAAACAGCTGTGGTGCAAAAAATATGAACATTTGTAGAATAGTTCCCTTGACGAGGAGTAACTTTACCTTAGCCTACCAATTATCATTGTGTACCTATGCCATGGAAAGCTATTGCCAACCTTGTAATAATCCGCACCCTTGGAAAACTACAGATAAACTTATTATGTATATTCTGATTATTCCTTATCAAATCAACAGCAATAGCAACAAGGACACCATGAACAGTAACAATAAGAAACACGGAATCGTAGATACATAAATTATACTAACATAAACAATTAAAATTCACAAAGCTGTGGTATCCCCTCCCACGAAGTATTATATGGTATCCCCATAGGATACAAGCACTCGTAAGCTGAGAATGTCAGATCTAGATCTTGGGTAATTTCAAACAAATGTGGATACCGTTCAAGCAGATCGGCAAAATGCACAGGATGTATGCATTTGACCATAATATCATTACATGTATAAGAGGCTTTGCTGGCTCATTCAGATCGTTGTGGGCATTCAATGTGGACTGGCATCAATTTAGCTGTAAGTTCATCCACAAACTAATAGGGCAAACAAGTTTCGTTTTGTCAAATTCTACACTCTGGTCGTGCTTTCGCCTTCTTTTAGTATGAACAGTTTTCATAATCCATCAAAGACAGAAGCCTTTGCCATTTTTTTGGTCTTCCACAAGTCCCAACTTCTTCTCAATTTTCCTTATTTATGTGACACCAAAATAAAAACAGAACAAATTAAAATAAAACAAAACCAATCATCTGGCTGCTTGTCTCCTTCCTCGTCTTAGTTGAGAGAGTGAAAGAGGCTGCCCATGAAAGTCAGCTCATGTTGTACTTGTCATCACCATCGTCATCATCGTCACCATCATCAGAGCTTAACTTTGTCTAGAGTCATCAGCGCACCACTGACAAATTGTGCTCTGCAACATGTCTTGGGTGGTTGGGCTTGGCAGAACTCACCTTTCTTCAAGCAGATTTGAGTTTGGAGTTGTAGCTTACAAAATGTCTAATACAGTCTCTTTCAGACTGTGGACAGAAGACGGGAGCATCGTTGATGTACCGTAGCTGATAGTGATGAGATTTTTCATGACATTTCCGCTACAGCCTGGTGGGTTGTAGTGCGGTCCATACATCTCCTGGTGACCATAGGAATACAAGACCCAGGAGAAAAGATGGACTGAAACATCTGTCTATCAGTCCATAGCTCTGCTCAGGTCAGCTCATGCACGGCAGAGAATGAAGTCTCCACGTCAAAATATTACAATATACCGTGTGTTGTTTCGTATACGTAATGCCTGCCGTTTCAGCCCCATAGATTTTACATTCACCGCCGAAGAACACCCTGTGCAGACTTATTAGTAACGGTTTAAAAGTAGGCGAGATTAAGAAAATTCATGCCGTGCAGCAACAACATGGCCGTCTGAATCAAAGTTCTATTGGCGTTGCCATCACAGAGTATGGAGTGCTGCTGTACCCAAATCTGAGTCTGGACGTTGTCAGGTTGGATAACTATAGGCATCAGGATTCGACTACGTCTTGTGTGAAATCTAGGACCCAATGCCATTTCTGATAAAGTTATTATTTTGCATTTCTTTAGGTTTTTTTTTATAATTTTTATTTTTACCTCACACAACTATAGTGCAACGTCCGTGTATTCAGGTACAGAATGACCACACTTAGAAAAAGTACTGTTGTCAAGGACGCCGAGGTGCGACGGGCCATAGAGTTATCTTCCTTGGACTGTTCCGAGTTGTCCGCCTTCTGTTGCTCCGACCCCACCCCTTCGGCCTTGTCTGTGGCCGATGTGCCTGCCACAAAAAGTAAGGGGAGAATAGGTGGGTATGGCAGGTAGGAGGAAAGATAACAATATAAGCCAGTAGAATACTAATACCACAGAACTCACAATAATAACAATAACAGACTTCATAACAGATGGCATTTACTTAGCACTAACTCCCTCACAGTAGAGGTTCTGAATGCCTTCCACATTACTCAGTGACCTGGCGATTAAATCGATTCCTTAATTTGTGTTTGAATCCACTGAGGCAATTTTATATCGAATGGAAACAAAATAGGGAAATATACAATATTAAGAAGAATCGTACTGAATAGCTCTAATGTTCCGAGTACTGTTTAAAACAGCATCCCTTAAATTAAAAGGTAGATATGATTCCTTTCCTAAACAATAAACAAATCATGTAATTAACATTCGAAAATTTAGCTGGAGATATCAGTATACGCAACATCAAGTTCTTCATGTTGTTCTCTTCCTCCCCCCCCCCCCCTTAAAAAAAAATGTATTTGATTAGTTGCCGGTCGACAATCATTTCAATAAAATGATTCCACAAAATATGGTGGCCCATGGGACACGACTCACTACGTCATCATATGTGATCCATACATTTATTACATCGGTATTAGTGGTTATTCATCATATCGCATTACATTAAACTTACATTTCATTCCTTCTATATTGCACTGGATTAAAAGGTTGCTGCCATTTGCTGATGTTGTTAGGGAGAAAAGAAACATTTTACTTTTATAATATTATTCATAAGAGCTAAAATAGTGTAGGTCCTCTCCTTCAATATTTTCATTTCATGATGACCTAATGAGGAAGACAGGTGCGTAGATTGTGATGAGTTGTTGATAAAGGAAAGAAAGAATGAGAGTACATCACAAGACAAGAGAATGAAAGAAAATGAAGGCTGTGGGAGAAAAGTACAAGAGAGAGAGAGAGAGAACGAGAGAGATTGTGTAAGAAAAAGATTGTGTAGGAGATAGATTGATAGACAGATAAATAGATAATATAGATAATAGATAGGATAGAAAAGGCAGATAGAATAGACAGACAGACAGACACACAGACAGAGAGATATAGATAGATAGATAGACAGATAGATAGATAGATAGATAGATAGATAGATAGATAGATAGATAGATAGATAGATAGA